>JACYXH010000705.1:2415000-2440000 GCA_026745465.1 Lota lota | reverse complement strand
GTAAGTGTGGCCGTGAACACACACACGCACACACACACACACACACGCGCACACACACACACACGCACACACACACACACACACGCGCACACACACACACACACACACACACACACACACACACACACACGTGAGGAGGCGAGGAGGCAATAATTCACTCTGAATCACATCCCTCTCAGGGCACCAACAGGGACTTTACTTCACCTGGTAGCTGGTCCTACCAGGAGAGGAGGAGGAGGAGGAGGGAGGGAGGGAGGGAGGGAGGGAGGGAGGGAGGAGGGAGGGAGGGAGGGAGGGAGGGAGGGAGGGAGGGAGGAGGGAGGGAGGGAGGGAGGGAGGGAGGGAGGGAGGGAGGGAGGGAGGGAGGGAGGGAGGGAGGGAGGAGGGAGGAGGAGGAGGAGGAGGAGGAGGAGGAGGAGGAGGAGGAGGAGGATGGGGGTCGAGGGTTCTAACTCATAACTTGTACTTTGGTTCAGCCCATCATTCTCTCCTCCACCTCCAGCCTGATCCACCGGCTGGAGGGAATCCTACTATGTTCCCAGAAGTCAACTAGCAACCTTCTTAGCTACAGGTGGGGTTGGAAGCTAACACAATGTAATTGAATGAATTACTTTGGACTAAGGTTCTAGTTTACCAGTCCAGTGTTCAGAAGTCCACATGAGAACATCACTAACTCTGATAATGAAAACCATCTCTTGCTAGATGCTGGTTTGTCTTTCGCTGTTGTGGTCTCCTCTGTCCTCTGGGTTCATCTATCTGTCCTAACGATAATGAACCCTGTCCTGGGTGGTAAAGCAGCTCCTCCTCCTGTTTCTCTCTTTCCTCTCCCTCTCCTCCTCTCTCGCCCTACTCTCACTTTTTTTTTTTATTCTTTTTTTCTTGTGTATGTTTGTGTGTTGTTGTGTTGTGTGTGTTGTGTTGTGTGTTTGTGTGTGTGTTGTGTTGTGTGTGTGTGCCCCTCTTTGTTTACCCCATGTGTCATGTTGCCTTCTATGTGTGTTGTGTCCAGTGAGTGTGTGTTCCCCCTCCCCTCATCTCCTCACCCTATCTGTCCCTGTCCCGTCCTCCTCCTCTCCAACCTCCTCCCAGTACGCCCCTCCCCTCCTCTCCTCCACTCCAGTCTCTCCCCTCACTCTCCCACCTCTCTATATACCCCTCACTAACTCCTTCTCCACTCGCTCTCTCCCCTCCTTTCACTCCCATACCACACCACCTCCAACATCTACTCCGCTCTCCTAAACCCCACACACCAAACAACATACCCAACCCCTCCAAACACTAACCCTAACACTAAACACCCTGCCCTCCATCAAACACTAACCACTCCCCCAGACATCAACACACACCTAACCCCACACACACCCACTCCTTCCCTCCCCACACCCCCCCCCCCACAACTATGTCACCTTCCAACCCCCAAGTCAAACACCCCTAACTCCACCAAGCACAACCCCCACAAACACAACCCTAACTCCCGACACCAGCCCCAAAACAAACCCCCGCCCCCCCCCTCCACACCAAACAGTAAAACAAACACCCAAACATCTCTCCTAACCTCCCACCCTCCAACCACCCAAACCCCAACCACCCACTAACCACTAACCCAACTCCCAACACACAACCCTACTCCTTCAAACAACTCCCAACAACCCACTTCAAACCTACCACTAACCCTAACTCCTTCAAACACTAACCCAACCACCATTACAGATGGTGTATAACAAAGTCTCTTCTCCCTCCCACTGCCCTACCAACTGACATCTGTTAACACCTACACCCCTAACTCCCCCTAACCCTAACTCTGCCCTCATATGGACCTCCACACCACGCACTGCATCTCAAACAGGACGGGCTCCCCCTTTGTCTCCCCCATCACCAGCCTCCAGTGGGACACCCCCCTCCCCCCTCCCTCCTCACCAGCCTCCAGTGGGACACCCCCCTCCCCCCTCCCTCCTCACCAGCCTCCAGTGGGACACCCCCCCCCCTCCCCCTTCCTCACCAGCTCCAGTGGGACACCCCCCCTCCCCCTCCCTCCTCACCAGCCCTCCCTACACCCCCCTCCTCCTCCCCCCTCTCTCATATAAATCTTTATTTCCCTCACTATCTCTCTCTCTCGGTCTGGCTCTCGCTCTCTCTCCTCCCTCTGTCTCCCCTCCCTCACCTCCCAAGGTTTAGCCTTGGGAGAGCTGAGGAGTTCTGACAGTTTTGGCGACACTCATATCTCAGAGATTTACATCTGGAAACCCTAACTCCTTCAAACACTAACCCTAACTCCTTCAAACACTAACCCTAACTCCTTCAAACACTAACCCTAACTCCATCAAACACTAACCCTAACTCCTTCAAACACTAACCCTAACTCCTTCAAACACTAACCCTAACTCCTTCAAACACTAACCCTAACTCCTTCAAACACTAACCCTAACTCCTTCAAACACTAACCCTAACTCCTTCAAACACTAACCCTAACTCCTTCAAACACTAACCTAACTCCATCAAACACTAACCCTAACTCCTTCAAACACTAACCCTAACTCCTTCAAACACTAACCCTAACTCCTTCAAACACTAACCCTAACTCCTTCAAACACTAACCCTAACTCCTTCAAACACTAACCCTAACTCCTTCAAACACTAACCCTAACTCCTTCAAACACTAACCCTAACTCCTTCAAACACTAACCCTAACTCCTTCAAACACTAACCCTAACTCCTTCAAACACTAACCCTAACTCCTTCAAACACTAACCCTAACTCCTTCAAACACTAACCCTAACTCCTTCAAACACTAACCCTAACTCCTTCAAACACTAACCCTAACTCCTTCAAACACTAACCCTAACTCCTTCAAACACTAACCCTAACTCCTTCAAACACTAACCCTAACTCCTTCAAACACTAACCCTAACTCCTTCAAACACTAACCCTAACTCCTTCAAACACTAACCCTAACTCCTTCAAACACTAACCCTAACTCCTTCAAACACTAACCCTAACTCCTTCAAACACTAACCCTAACTCCTTCAAACACTAACCCTAACTCCTTCAAACACTAACCCTAACTCCTTCAAACACTAACCCTAACTCCTTCAAACACTAACCCTAACTCCTTCAAACACTAACCCTAACTCCTTCAAACACTAACCCTAACTCCTTCAAACACTAACCCTAACTCCTTCAAACACTAACCCTAACTCCTTCAAACACTAACCCTAACTCCTTCAAACACTAACCCTAACTCCTTCAAACACTAACCCTAACTCCTTCAAACACTAACCCTAACTCCTTCAAACACTAACCCTAACTCCTTCAAACACTAACCCTAACTCCTTCAAACACTAACCCTAACTCCTTCAAACACTAACCCTAACTCCTTCAAACACTAACCCTAACTCCTTCAAACACTAACCCTAACTCCTTCAAACACTAACCCTAACTCCTTCAAACACTAACCCTAACTCCTTCAAACACTAACCCTAACTCCTTCAAACACTAACCCTAACTCCTTCAAACACTAACCCTAACTCCTTCAAACACTAACCCTAACTCCTTCAAACACTAACCCTAACTCACACAGTGAGGCTTCAAACTCCCAGAGATGTTCAGATCCGCACACAACTGTTGACTCTTTCTCTCTAAGCTAACGCTTCCCAATGCATGCCTCTGCGTGGGGGCCGTGCCCAAGCCAGAAGGCCCCCAGGGGCCCCTGGGTCAGGGTGCTGCTTTCTTTCTTTGAAAGTAAATGCTGAAGGGGCGGCTGGGAGCTCAACACGCTGGTGCACCAGTGCTAGCGAGCGCAGGTTTGATTCCCAACCCACGGCACAAAGCATTAGCATTTATAGACAATGACGTGAAGAAGAAAGTACGACTCACACATGGTCAGAACCAATGTTTACAACCACAGTAAACAAAAGACCGGCTAACGATAATAGCTTAGCATCTTAACACAACAGCAACGACCGGAAGACCAAGGAGCGCCCAGGAGCAGCTAACCTGTGGCGCAGAGGGCGATGAAGGAGCGGGGGGCAGCTAACCTGTGGCGCAGAGGGCGATGAAGGTCTGGACGTGTTTGCGTATGAGCGCTAGCTTATCCTCCGGCAGTGGCAGCCTCCTCACAATGTGCTCGATGAAGTCGTTGGGCGTCACCGCAGCCAGGTTCCACTTCAGCTTCCCCAGTACCACCAGCTCCCAGTCCTAGAGAGAGAGAGAGAGAGAGAGAGGTTACCACCAGCTCCCAGTCCTAGAGAGAGAGAGAGAGAGAGAGAGAGAGAGAGAGAGAGAGAGAGAGAGAGAGAGATGGGACAGAAGCTGAAATAAAGTGAATGTGTGCAAACTACATTCTGCAGTACTACACACACATTACTGTAGATCTTAATGTGTTTCACAATCCACCAAAGTGAAACAGTTTGCAAACACTGTTAAAACACATTAGGTAACCACAGAATATTCAAAACAATTGAAGTACTTGTGTTGTTCTTAATGACTGAGAGACTTTGTGAGTCACTTTGGCTAAACGGCAATTCTTTATAATTATTAACTATTTAAGCGTGCGCTAGCGGTAGCGTGCGCTAGCTGTAGCTTCAAACGCGGTGACGGCCGTTTGACAACGCGTGGCAACGGCCCGCACACCCCCCCCTAGTGGCTGCTTGAGGGAGTTCCCCACGTTGTCGATGGAAGAGCTTCAAACCAGGAGATGAAAGTCACCACGAGTCCGTATGGTCCGCCAGCACTCACTGAATGTTGAGTGGCCAATCACATGGCGAGCGCACTGCACTACGCGCTCATTTGAATAAAGTTAACTGAAGTTCAACTTTTGTCCCTTCAATGCACCGTAATCCACGCGGGCCTTCCCACAATCCCTTGCCCCACGCGATAACGCGTCCAATACAACGTGAATGGGAGGCGTTGCCAAACGCAAGGCCACGCAGCTGGTGGGGCCGGCCCGTGCGCTAGCCGCAGCGTGCGCTAGCCGCAGCGTGCGCTAGCCGCAGCGTGCGCTAGCCGCAGCGTGCGCTAGCCGCAGCGTGCGCTAGCCGCAGCGTGCGCTAGCCGCAGCGTGCGCTAGCCGCAGCGTGCGCTATCGTCAGGGTGTGCCGGAGGCAGGGTATGCTAGTGGCAGCATGTGCTAGCGGCAGCATGTGCTAGCGGCAGCATGTGCTAGCGGCAGCATGTGCTAGCGGCAGAGTCTCTCGAGTGCGCGCTAACTTTCGTTTCCTGGAGAGTAGCAGAGGAGCTGGTGACTAACAGAGCAGGAATTGAGCGATTGATGTGGTACATCTGAGAGAGAGAGGGAGAGAGAGAGAGAGAGAGAGAGAGAGAGAGAGAGAGAGAGAGAGAGAGAGAGAGAGAGAGAGAGAGAGAGAGAGAGAGAGAGAGAGAGAGAGAAAGAAAGAAAGAAAGAAAGAAAGAAAGAAAGAGAGAGAGAGAGAAAGAAAGAAAGAAAGAGAAAGAGAGAGAGAGAAAGAAAGAGAAAGAGAGAGAGAGAGAGATGATTCTCTTAAATCCAACATGGCTGCTTCTGCTGTGTACTCAGACAAAACGTTCAACATGACTTTTTCTCTTGCTAATGCTTCTCTTGCTAATGCTTCGCTTGGTAATGCTTCTCTTGCTAATGCTTCTCTTGCTAATGCTTCTCTTGCTAATGCTTCTCTTGCTAATGCTAATGATCTAAACAAGAGAGAACAGGTCTGAAACAATACAAGTCTCCATACTTCAACTTCCTTTGTTCAAACCTAAACAGTAACAGGAACATCGTTAGATAAGCGTATTACATACCCTGCAGAATGTTTCTACGAATGCACTTCGAGACCTTTCAGAAAAGAAAAGAGAAGAAAAGAGAAGGATCCAGCAGTCCTACTATGTTACAGCAGAACTCCTGGTCCAGCAGTCCTACTGTGTTACAGCAGAACTTCTGATCCAGCAGTCCTACTGTGTTACAGCAGAACTTCTGATCCAGCAGTCCTACTGTGTTACAGCAGAACTTCTGATCCAGCAGTCCTACTGTGTTACAGCAGAACTTCTGGTCCAGCAGTCCTACTGTGTTACAGCAGAACCTCTGATCCAGCAGTCCTACTGTGTTACAGCAGAACTTCTGATCCAGCAGTCCTACTGTGTTACAGCAGAACTTCTGGGGGAGACGGCACAGAGCCGGGGCGGGGTCAAGGGGCGGGGTCAAGGGGCGGGGTCAAGGGGCGGAGTCAAGGGGCGGAGTTAGGCCTTGTTTCCTGTTTCATTACAGAGATATTCTACCCAAGAAAAGAGTGGAAGAATCGTTCAGAAGGGGATTTTAATAGTTTTAATAAGTGTATTTCTACAGAAGCCAGTCTACACGTTGTTGTTTTGAAACCTTTACAGACAATGTTGACAGTTTACTAGTGCTGGCCCAGTTTGTGTTCACCAATCACACCTTTACAGATCCCCGCCTCCAGCAACCTGATTGGTCGAAAGAAAGATGAAGTGAAAGAAAGTGAACCGCCCAGTTCACACAGATTCTAGTTTTCTGGGATCTGACTAAATTGAATCTAAAGTGTGATCTGTGAGACGTCTGGTGAACTCAGCAGCCCTATGTCCCCCCAGCAAGGCCTGCACTACAGCCTCTACAGGGGCCGCTTACCCAGCCTGAGAGCTACTTCCCCTCTGCCTCTTCATCTGGTCACAGCTTCTTGGTAACATCTGTGCTTCCTTTTACAAGAAATTCTTACCAAAGAAAAAAAGCCTGCGAGAGAGAGAGGTCACGTGCTCACAGCAGCTGATCTGTGTTTCCTGTATCTGCATGTCAGCCAGAATCCTGCCTTATACAGAAATGTGCTAAAGATCCGGCACACCCAACCAGGCCCCCACCGCTCTGGCTCCAGGAGCCCAGGCTGAGGCTCTGGTCTCTGGCTCCAGGAGCCCAGGCTGAGGCTCTGGTCTCTGGCTCCAGGAGCCCAGGCTGAGGCTCTGGTCTCTGGCTCCAGGAGCCCAGGCTGAGGCTCTGGTCTCTGGCTCCAGGAGCCCAGGCTGAGGCTCTGGTCTCTGGCTCCAGGAGCCCCGGCTGAGGCTCTGGTCTCTGGGCTGGGGCCACCCTAACAATAACACTTTTATCCAATACAATATAACATTTTGGGGGGTTTAATGTCATTACATGACAGTCTCCCGGCTGTTCAGGCCCACGACAGCGCCGGCATTTTGACTTCAGAGAGATGGAACACGCCCACACTGATCTCTGAGATGTGTGAGCACACCGCGCTGCATATGAAGGCCCGATAAAAGAGACAGAACCAGCCAATCAGCTGAGAGCATCGTCCAGGCATCTGTGACACATTAGTAGGTTAGTGTTACAGCTAACCTAACCTGTGACACATTAGTAGGTTAGTGTTACAGCTAACCTAACCTGTGACACATTAGTAGGTTAGTGTTACAGCTAACCTAACCTATGACATTTTAGTAGGTTAGTGTTACAGCTAACCTAACCTGTGACACATTCGTAGGTTAGTGTTACAGCTAACCTGTGACACATTAGTAGGTTAGTGTTACAGCTAACCTAACCTGTGACACATTAGTAGGTTAGTGTTACAGCTAACCTAACCTGTGACACATTAGTAGGTTAGTGTTACAGCTAACCTGTGACACATTAGTAGGTTAGTGTTACAGCTAACCTAACCTGTGACACATTAGTAGGTTAGTGTTACAGCTAACCTAACCTGTGACACATTAGTAGGTTAGTGTTACAGCTAACCTAACCTGTGACAATATAACAACCCCAATAAACATGTGTGGGGGAATGATCAGCTAGCCTAGCCTGTGCTAGCATTTCTAGGCTAGCACGACTAGGCATGATGAGGCCCATGTGGTATAGTCTAAACAAGAAGCGATGAAATACAGTTGAAAGAAGGCCACACGTTTGACTCTTCCGCTGGCCTTGTAGTGACTGTTGTGTTCTGTTGAGGTACTGAGAACAGCAGACTGTTCTGTTGAGGTACTGAGAACAGCACACTGTTCTGTTGAGGTACTGAGAACAGCAGACTGTTCTGTTGAGGTACTGAGAACAGCAGACTGTTCTGTTGAGGTACTGAGAACAGCACACTGTTCTGTTGAGGTACTGAGAACAGCACCGTTCTGTTGAGGTACTGAGAACAGCAGACTGTTCTGTTGAGGTACTGAGAACAGCAGCGTGGCAGAGAGAGCCGTTCTGAACCCACACCATTTAGAATCAAAATGCACACATGTCTCTCTTGTTTGGATGCGGGCTACTGTAAAAGGCAAACTGTAAATCTTTCTCTCTCTTCTCCTCCCCCCTCTCCCTCTTTCTCTCTCCCTGGCAGAAACAGTATCACATTTTGGCCCGGGTTCAAGTTGACCTCGTTGATCCATATAAATATCTACCGCTAGATGGCAATAGAGACCATTGTACACACGTCATAACTGTAAGCTCTTTACAGTAAAATCCTTGTTAGAGAACTCTCTCCGTCTCTCACCTCTTAGAGGATGTGACAGCGACCACATCCTAACTTTAGGGACAACTGGTCAATCGTTGTTTCTGTGTCAAATACAGATTGATTATTGCTGTGACAAACGTATGACGCGCAGTAAAAAAACATATAGCGTCCAAAACACAACCAAAATAAAGCCTATATGATGTGTACACACACACACACACACACACACACACACACACACACCGGTTGAAATAAATCAATCAATTGGTTCCGCGCATGCCTGCATCGCGATATCCCAGCATGTCACGTCTCGAGTTTTGGACAGAGACATGATGGCGATCTTACCAGCAGCTCGTGCGTTTTGATGGAGTTGTCTGTGTAGATGCACAGCTTCTCAGCCGTGAGCGGTCGCGTCTCTTTCAGCTTGGACGCGAGGAACATGCACACCGCGCCCAGGAGCTGCAGGTTACATTTCTTAGTCGGTACCACGGCCAGAAACCGGTCCAAGTAGTTCATAGCCAGGGGAAAAACCTCCTCCTCACACTTCTGTTCCTCGCAGACCTACAAAGGAGAGAGAGAGAGCGTTAGAAGAGCCCCGAAACACGGAGCGTGGTCCCTAAAGAACGAAACTGTGCAGCAATGATATGAAAAGCGCATTAAATTCGATGACACACATAGTTGGGGTCCGGCCAAGAATCTGAGCCCAACCCTAATATGTTGCGACATCACAAATTAATTCCAAATACATTATTTTAGACCTTCGGAAAGTCTTACAAACAAACGGTAAATACGGTGTAATTCGAACAATGTGTTGAAGTAAGAAATGAATTCTGGTCACAAGCAGCAGAAGCTTGAAAAAAACCTCGGTGCGGCGCTGCACACGGAAGCGCTTTTTTCATTCGTCATATTTTCATAAAATATTTAAAAATAGAAATAAATTGTCTAGGTCGGTATTTATGGTATTACAATGTTCACTGGCCTCTTTCACATCATACCCGACAATTCATAACCATATTACTAAACGGTAAATACGAATAAAGTGTCAAATTATAACTCGAGTACTAAGAAGTTGATATCGAGTGCGTCACCAACAACCCGATATATACTTTAAAAAATTAATTAAAAATCTCCAAAAAGGACCGATCTCGACAATATGTATATGATAATAAAGCCCAGACGGCTGGGATTCTTTTGTGATAGGTATTGTCCTAAAATAATAATGGAGTTGAAAAAATCGAACTTAATTCCACGGTGAGCGCAGAGCGCAGAGCGAAGAGCAGTGAGGCCCGCGCCCTTCCGCATGCGGAAACTTCAAAAATATTTCTAAAATGTTCACAACATATTATTTGCTGGTTCTTGCATCCGACTAAAAGAACATAACCTACTCTATCGTTTGGTGTGCGATTTGAAGGTTGTTAACTCGGTTATGATATTAAATATCCGTCTGGAACATTCACTGAACCAAGAAAAGCAACATGGCGATATAGGAGCGGAGTGCATACGTGTGCATGGAAATATTTAGGTAATGTAAAATAACATTAAAGCCCACTGCTTGCTCCATAGACATGGCATTACAAACGATCGAATACGCTGGAGCTGTGTCTGGCAGAACTTACTGTGTCTTAAACGCAGTCGCACAGCACTACACAATCAAATGCTTCAGAAAATGGACAAAAAACGACACATCGGCTTTTATCGGGATTAGACCCAGGGTGAAATTGGGAGATACATAGTCCTGAAACTAGTCTTCCGACCAAATGCCCACTCAGACATCCCAGTAAAGACCAAATGAACTGTTAAGGAGAGAATCGCCCAAGCACGGAAATAGAAACGAAGCCCTCTCGGCACATTGGCTGTACGAACCTCGAGCATCCATGTGGCCACCATCCTCCTCATGTAGGGCTGGATGTCCTTCTGAAAGCACGTGAAGTAAGAAGACTGGGGGATAAACTGCTCCTCGATGGTCAACAGACTCTGCAGAACCCTGTCGTCGCACAAGAGGTTCGGGTCGGGCCGGGCGCGGATGGCCGTGTCCATTTCCAGGCAGAGAAGCTCCATAGTTCGTCGGCTCGTGTTGTCTTAAAAAATGGGGGTTTTATCGGGGAAATACAACCACGGCGAGGCTAGGAGTCACACACGCGGAGGGCTATGGACACAGAGCTGTTTGGAGTCATAAAACAAGCAGAGAGACTGCAGGCTCCACGGAGTTCTCCTGCCTCTCTCTCGCTCTGCGTTCACAACTTTTTCCTCTTCCTCGCGCACTTAGCCTCGACTCTTTCTCTCCTTCTGCTGCTCGCTCTGGTGCGCCTCCTGCCCCGCATTGGTGACGCAACTCATCGCTGAGCCTATGCAGAGCAGCTGGCACGTGCAGCAGCCCCCCCCCCCCCCCCCCCCCCCCCCCCGCACCCCCCGCACCCGCCGCATATGAATAGACCTTTAATCAGGACCTATAACACTATAGAACCACTGTATACATCACAGTACACAATACTGGACCTATAACCCTTTAATCAGGGCCTATAACACTATAGAACCACTGTATACATCACAGTACACAATACTGGACCTATAACCCTTTAATCAGGACCTATAACACTATAGAACCACTGTATACATCACAGTACACAATACTGGACCTATAACCCTTTAATCAGGGCCTATAACACTATAGAACCACTGTATACATCACAGTACACAATACTGGACATATAACCCTTTAATCAGGACCTATAACACTATAGAACCACTGTATACATCACAGTACACAATACTGGACCTATAACCCTTTAATCAGGGCATATAACACTATAGAACCACTGTATACATCACAGTACACAATAGTGGATCTATAACCCTTTAATCAGGGCCTATAACACTATAGAACCACTGTATACATCACAGTACACAATACTGGACCTATAACCCTTTAATCAGGACCTATAACACTATAGAACCACTGTATACATCACAGTACACAATACTGGACCTATAACCCTTTAATCAGGGCATATAACACTATAGAACCACTGTATACATCACAGTACACAATAGTGGATCTATAACCCTTTAATCAGGGCCTATAACACTATAGAACCACTGTATACATCACAGTACACAATACTGGACCTATAACCCTTTAATCAGGGCCTATAACACTATAGAACCACTGTATACATCACAGTACACAATACTGGACCTATAACCCTTTAATCAGGGCCTATAACACTACAGAACCACTGTATACATCACAGTACACAATACTGGACCTATAACCCTTTAATCAGGGCCTATAACACTATAGAACCACTGTATACATCACAGTACACAATACTGGACCTATAACCCTTTAATCAGGACCTATAACACTACAGAACCACTGTATACATCACAGTACACAATACTGGACCTATAACCCTTTAATCAGGACCTATAACACTATAGAACCACTGTATACATCACAGTACACAATACTGGACCTATAACCCTTTAATCAGGACCTATAACACTACAGAACCACTGTATACATCACAGTACACAATACTGGACCTATAACCCTTTAATCAGGACCTATAACACTACAGAACCACTGTATACATCACAGTACACAATACTGGACCTATAACCCTTTAATCAGGACATATAACACTATAGAACCACTGTATACATCACAGTACACAATACTGGACCTATAACCCTTTAATCAGGACCTATAACACTACAGAACCACTGTATACATCACAGTACACAATACTGGACCTATAACCCTTTAATCAGGGCCTATAACACTACAGAACCACTGTATACATCACAGTACACAATACTGGACCTATAACCCTTTAATCAGGGCCTATAACACTATAGAACCACTGTATACATCACAGTACACAATACTGGACCTATAACCCTTTAATCAGGGCCTATAACACTATAGAACCACTGTATACATCACAGTACACAATACTGGACCTATAACCCTTTAATCAGGGCATATAACACTATAGAACCACTGTATACATCACAGTACACAATACTGGACCTATAACCCTTTAATCAGGGCCTATAACACTATAGAACCACTGTATACATCACAGTACACAATACTGGACCTATAACCCTTTAATCAGGACCTATAACACTATAGAACCACTGTATACATCACAGTACACAATACTGGACCTATAACCCTTTAATCAGGGCCTATAACACTATAGAACCACTGTATACATCACAGTATAATGGGGGGGGGGGGGGGGGGGGGGGGGGGGGGGGGATGCAGCAATTAAATGCTCTTACTCAATAAAAAACCTAAATTCAATAGCATTAAAAACACACATAAATGAGTTATAACACTTGGCTGGGGACTTAAGTCTTCATTCTACGAATGATGTAAAGTTACAAATCATTACAACACAAGGGGTTTTTCTTGACAGACTCGTGACTTTGTGGTCATTATTTGGTACATGTCGAAATTAAGTGAATGTGCCAACTAGTGATTTCACATTCACCAAATTAAATGTTAATGGTGAGCACACCCACACCCACACATCCACACATCCACCCACACGCACGCACGCACGCACGCACGCACGCACGCACACACACACACACACTCAAACTATATTTTAGCAGCATGACACTTGTGGCCACCAGATAACATTCTAGGAAATGAAATGCAGACATGACTTTATCTTTCATGTTATTATTTCTAAATATCCTGTGAGCTCAGACGACACCATGAAAGTAAAAGTAATAGCGTGGCCGTTCTCACTTTTTCTCAACATTAACAGCAGTGTTAACTCTCAATTGAAGAACTCTACAGAGCAGACATGCGTCTGGTGCTTTTAAAGTTGCGGAAATCCATTCGTTGTTCCGTGTGATTGTGGGATTGTGTGTTTGGAGAACACATGTAACAACTGTGGAAATGTCTCTTTAAAGCCTTTTTTCTACTCTAAATTGTTTCCTCCTCCCGAGTCGCTATTTGCAGCCAATAGTTGTGCAGCGCTTGTTACTGGGCAGACTTCTACAGCTTCCTTCTAGACTCGACAGCCGTCAAGACGTCCACTCCCAACACGGAGTTATCCAACGGCGCAAAAGTTGGCAAACGTCATCTGATTGCTCGTCGGCCATTGTACAGACACATAGTCCCTCCATTCCACACAACCCGACTCTCAGGTTAAGAGAAATGAATAAAATAAAACCACAACATCGCCCGTTTAAACACGTTTTCTAATGAATAGGCCTATGAAATTGGATGGTTTCCATTCTAATCCAACTCTGGTGTCAGTGTAAACAAGGCGCACTGGGGTTGCATCTAAACCTAATTGATATACATCAATAACAGTGATGGCCGCTGATCCAACAGCTGTTTGGTGAGAGACAGGCTCACACACTGAGCACCCTACGTCCCAGACTCACACACTGAGCACCCTACGTCCCAGTCTCACACACTGAGCACCCTACGTCCCAGACTCACACACTGAGCACCCTACGTCCCAGACTCACACACTGAGCACCCTACGTCCCAGACTCACACACTGAGCACCCTACGTCCCAGACTCACACACTGAGCACCCTACGTCCCAGTCTCACACACTGAGCACCCTACGTCCCAGACTCACACACTGAGCACCCTACGTCCCAGTCTCACACACTGAGCACCCTACGTCCCAGTCTCACACACTGAGCACCCTACGTCCCAGACTCACACACTGAGCACCCTACGTCCCAGACGCACACACTGAGCACCCTACGTCCCAGTCTCACACACTGAGCACCCTACGTCCCAGTCTCACACACTGAGCACCCTACGTCCCAGACTCACACACTGAGCACCCTACGTCCCAGACGCACACACTGAGCACCCTACGTCCCAGTCTCACACACTGAGCACCATCAACACCGCTTATGTAACCGTTAATCATCTTCTCTCTGGCTTTTTGCCGTCTTGTCCTGCCTCACATTCTGACAAAACACAGAATAAAACGGTCCCTAACTAACTCTAACTAACCCTAACCCTAAAGCTTAGATATTACACATATTATTTAAAACTAACTAACCCTAACTAACTCCAACCCTAAAGCTTAGATATTACACATATTATTTAAAACTAACTAACCCTAACTAACTCTAACCCTAAAGCTTAGATATTACACATATTATTTAAAACTAACTAACCCTAACTAACTCTAACCCTAAAGCTTAGATATTACACATATTATTTAAAACTAACTAACCCTAACCCTAAAGCTTGGATATTACACATATTATTTAAAACTAACTAACCCTAACTAACTCTAACCCTAAAGCTTAGATATTACACATATTATTTAATACGAACTAACTCTAACTAACTCTAACCCTAAAGCTTAGATATTACACATATTATTTAAAACTAACTAACCCTAACTAACTCTAACCCTAAAGCTTAGATATTACACATATTATTTAAAACTAACTAACCCTAACTAACTCTAACCCTAAAGCTTAGATATTACACATATTATTTAAAACTAACTAACCCTAACTAACTCTAACCCTAATGCTTAGATATTACACATATTATTTAAAACTAACTAACTCTAACTCTAACCCTAAAGCTTAGATATTACACATATTATTTAAAACGAACTAACTCTAACTAACTCTAACCCTAAAGCTTAGATATTACACATATTATTTAAAACTAACTAACCCTAACCATAAAGCTTAGCTATTACACATATTATTTAAAACGAACTAACTCTAACTAACTCTAACCCTAAAGCTTAGATATTACACATATTATTTAAAACGAACTAACTCTAACTAACTCTAACCCTAAAGCTTAGATATTACACATATTATTTCAAACTAATTAACCCTAACTAACTCTAACCCTAAATCTTAGATATTATACATATTATTTCAAACTATCTAACTCTAACCCTAAAGCTTAGCTATTACACATATTATTTCAAATTGTCCCTAGATATTACACATATTATTTATAAAAAATCGTAGACACATTCAAGTTACCTTCACCATCAACCAGGCTTGATACATATTTTCCAATATATATACAAATAAAACGATACGCTAACCCATTCATTGATAAGAAGTTAGCTTGTTGTCTGTTTACAGGAATTTACAATTTTAAGAGAAAGATGTTTTAAAATGCAGTTTGACAGGTTGCAGTTGAAAATCCTGGAAATACTCACAAAATATAAAGTGAAGAGAGCAACACGAAGTGTTTTCCACGCCTGTAGTGTTAGTGTATTGCTACACTAATACTAAATACTATACACTAATACTAAATGTTACAACTAGCAAAAGGCAGATATTCTATGGCAAAAAATTAAGCCAATACAATAGATTTAATGAATGTTCAGAAACATAAATAGTTGTATTAATGTATCATATATCATATTTAATCTGATACAAAATATCATATTTTGTACCTAGCAGATATTTGTTATATATTTGTTATAAAGTATTTTTTTCATTATCTTTCAAATATTAAAAATAAAGACGATATTGACTACTTTCCAATGCAACAGATAAGGCATACAAACAAGTAAGCAAATTATTATTATAATGCAACAACTTAAATAATTATAACAATAAGCAATATATTGTTTCTCTAAATTAGATATATAGGCACACCTGTTTCCAGCCTATCTTCTTAGTAAACAGAGTTTATTTCAATCTATTTCTATGAGTTCCTCAATCAACTCATTTTGAAATGAATAAAAATGAATATAATGATATATATATATATATATATATATATATATACAGTATATATATACAGTATATATATATATATATAAATGGGACAAGAGCTGCAGATCAGCATGGTAGCTGCTTATTTCATATTTGTTCTCATGTCATACTTTGAGCAACACAAGGGCATTATTACTGTGATGATTCCCTTACTTACTCAAAGAATGATGAAGGAAACAGTGAGCTTGATAAGACAGTGGGTGAACTGTACTGAGATGCATGCCAGAAGGATTAGGAGTCAGCTTCTCTAGGATGACTACATTGTGGACATCGGGCTCAAACCCAGATCCTTCTGGCTGGGAGTGGAGAGCCCTAACCACTACACCCACTGCTCCTTACTGTACATCGTACATCCCTCTGCTGGAGCTCGTCCTGTTGGGTGTAGATGTACATTGGTAGAACTGCAGCAGCATTATGTTTCTAGAAGGGAAGTCTGTATACCAGCCTTCACCCTCAAGTCAACCACGATAGTAATATAATAAAACAAAAGAAATAGAAGAGTAAAAATGCTGTTTGACTGATTCAGATCATTTGACTATCCCCTCCCTCACATCTGTGTGTGGTTCAGGGTTCGGTGCTGCAGATGTGAAATCAAACCACAACAGCAAACCCAGTGGAGCAGTAAATCAACAACAACAGGTTAATGCAAAGCATCACCTTTGGTTCCTCCTTAACAGTTGATTAAACAACACACATTTAATGAGATAACCCACATTATTATGATATTAAACACTGCACACATGCACACAAGGCACGAACGCGCATGCACACACGCACGCACACAACACAAGCACACAACACACGCACACAACACACACACACAACCAACACACACACAACACACGAACACGCATGCACGCACGCACGCACACAGGCATGCACGCACGCACGCACACACGCACACACACACACACACCTGCTGCACGTTTCAGTTTAAAGCAGTTAGAAACCTGGTGTTTTTAGTTTAGCACATCAACACACCCTCTTCCGTTTGTTCTGCATTCCTTTAGCTAAAGTGGTGTTCTCCCCTGTGTCTACAGCTGATTACAATACATACGATAAGTTGTCCCATATAGCGACAGCTTCATTGTTTTGGACACACAGTATCCTACAGTATTGGATATCTAGCAGCTAGTGTTGCTAACATGTCTAGCTGCTATAGTTGTGTGTTGATAACCTGTCTAATGGCTAGTGTTGCTAATGTCTTGATAACGTGTCTAGCGGATAGTGTTGCTAACGTGTTGCTAATGTGACTAGCAGATAGTGTTGCTAACATGTTGCTAAAGCGTCTAGCGGTAAGCGTTGCTAACGTATTGCTAATGTGACTAGCAGATAGTGTTGCTAACATGTTGCTAAAGCGTCTAGCGGTAAGCGTTGCTAACGTATTGCTAATGTGACTAGCAGATAGTGTTGCTAACATGTTGCTAAAGCGTCTAGCAGTAAGCGTTGCTAACGTGTTGCTAATGTGACTAGCAGATAGTGTTGCTAACATGCTGCTAAAGCGTCTAGCGGTAAGCGTTGCTAACGTGTTGCTAACATGTTTAGGGGCTGGTAAGCCTGTCCCTGACCCCGTCTCCTCTAAGCACCTGTGGGTTTCTCTGAGAATCCAGCGTCATGACGGATGCTACAACAAGGCTAACTTTGGCGTGGAGTGCTGGCTCTGTGGACCTCCCATAGACTCCCTCAGACATTCTTGATGCAGAGACACCCTCCCCAAATTCCTTCTCAACTCTTATCTCATTAACCCCCAGAAGGGCCAGAGAGAAAGAACAAAGTCTCAACTGTTGCCTGTTTGACGTATTCAGGACGAGATGTTGGCTGTGGGGGGCAGGAGCTCCATGAGATAGACACAATACACTGAGAACTTCCTACTGACAGATCCACCGTTCTTTAGACTCCTAACGCTAACTACTGAGGGATCCACCGTTCTTTAGACTCCTAACGCTAACTACTGAGGGATCCACCGTTCTTTAGACTCCTAACGCTAACTACTGAGGGATCCACCGTTCTTTAGACTCCTAACGCTAACTACTGAGGGATCCACCGTTCTTTAGACTCCTAACGCTAACTACTGAGGGATCCACCGTTCTTTAGACTCCTAACGCTAACTACTGAGGGATCCACCGTTCTTTAGACTCCTAACGCTAACTACTGAGGGATCCACCGTTCTTTAGACTCCTAACGCTAACTACTGAGGGATCCACCGTTCTTTAGACTCCTAACGCTAACTACTGAGGGATCCACCGTTCTTTAGTTCTCTAACATCTATGTTTGGCGCTGTGATTATTAGGCTGTGATGATCCAATAGAGGATCCTCTGCTGGGTCATCTGCGTGGAGGGTAGCCGGTCGGCCACGCATCACAGGTAGCTTCACAATCACAGCAGCGAACAGAGTGCAGTCCGTGTGGATGTAGCAAAACTACAACCTTGTTGTGTTGTTACTGGCACTTGTTTTGAATAGGCAACTATTCGGAACACAGTGGAAATCGAAGGAAAGTAATTCAAAGTGTATTCCCCTCACATGAACAGGAGCTAGGCTAATGGAAGAGGCTAACGGAAAGCAATTCAAAGTGTATTCCCCTCACATGAACAGGAGCTAGGCTAATGGAAGAGGCTAACGGAAAGCAATTCAAAGTGTATTCCCCTCACATGAACAGGAGCTAGGCTAATGGAAGAGGCTAACGGAAAGCAATTCAAAGTGTATTCCCCTCACATGAACAGGAGCTAGGCTAATGGAAGAGGCTAACGGAAAGCAATTCAAAGTGTATTCCCCTCACATGAACAGGAGCTAGGCTAATGGAAGAGGCTAACGGAAAGCAATTCAAAGTGTATTCCCCTCACATGAACAGGAGCTAGGCTAATGGAAGAGGCTTACGGAAAGCAATTCAAAGTGTATTCCCCTCACATGAACAGGAGCTAGGCTAATGGAAGAGGCTAACGGAAAGCAATTCAAAGTGTATTCCCCTCACATGAACAGGAGCTAGGCTAATGGAAGAGGCTAACGGAAAGCAAATGCTAACCCAGCGAACTCCCCTTCTGGACGCACAATGATGACTCTGGAATTAAACAACTGAATCTGGGTAAGACAAGCAATGGCAAATGTACAGATATCTCGGAGTATCCCTTTAAGTAAAGAAATGATTAGCAGATATGGCACCATGGTGTTCCATGAACCCTAGAGATCAGTGCTCTGGGATTTCTACGGGTAGCCATAGAGCTGTTTCATTCATTCACAACTAGTATCGAATATGGTATTGATCAGGACGGCGACACGCACGTTATATTTTAATCATCATGAATGATTTCATCACATATCAATCCTGGATCACAGCAGGTACAACATATCATGTTGTAAGAAAATATTTTGTATTATATTGCTGGGGAATATGTATCAATATTCATTGACCCGACAAACTGGCTTCTTTAGCTCTTAGTTTGCTATCATCCAGACGGCCAATCTGTTAGCCTAGCATTGCAGAACACCAAGCGTTCCCTCACTACAGAGTTGCAGCCTCGGCTTCCATCACAGACCGACCACAGGTGCAACCATGCATGGGAAACAGAAAGCGTTTGAACGCGACTGGGAGACTTGGAAGATTTGTAGCATACTGTCCTCGGTTGTTACAAAACAAATTCCCCTTCAGCTACAACTGCTTTCCCTCGGGGCTCTGCACACCTTCTGTTGTGGGGCTTTTCCCTTTAGACAGGGCTTACGAACACTGAGTGCATCATTAACAACAGGAGCGATGGATCCCACACACACTGGACGTAGCGTTGACTGACTTGTGGGACCCGGGCCGGGGTTCAAGGAGAACCTGGACAATGGGCCTGTCTGGTCTGGCCGGACCTTGAGCTAACACCATCAGCCGTCTGGCACTCATTCTCCCCCTGCCTCCCCTTCCCTCTCCTTCTCCCCCTGCCTCCCCTTCCCTCTCCTTCTCCCCCACCACCACCACCACCTCCACCACCACCACCTCCACCACCACCACCTCCACCATCTCCACCTCCTCTCCTGTCCCTCCTCCTCCCCCACATCCACAAAGGCATAACTCCCCCCTGTGGGGAGGAGATCCTTGCAAAGCAACGAGTCAAGGCCACAGAGGAGGAGGTCTTGCACCTCCTGCCTGATGTGATGTCTGGGTGGTGTATACACCTGGGTGGTGTATTCTTTGGCACGGCGGGTGGCGTGAAGGCTGTGTGTGGGTGGAGAGGGTTTACACCTGGGGCTCTGACCTCAGGGCTTCCACTGGGCAACACAACGTTACACAGCGTTACACAACGTTACACAACGTTACACACGTTGACCTGCAGTCCTTCAGCAGACACTCCTACACAACGTTACACTCTCTCTCTCCCCATCCCTCTCTCTCTCTCTCTCTCTCTCTCTCTCTCTCTCTCCCTCTCCCTCCCTCCCCTCTCTCTCTCCCTCCCTCCCCCCTCTCTCTTCCTCTCCTCCCAGATGGTACCAGATGGTGTATATGGGGTACGGTGGTAGCTCAGCATAGATTAAACTAGATTACCTAAACATGAAAGAGATCTTCCTTTCTCTGAGCATCAGGTGTCTCTAACCCTGTTACTACTAATAGCCCACCGCGCTAGCAGGCAGCTGCAAACACATCTTCCCTGCCATCACACACCCAGAGGTGCAAAACTAGTGCATACCTGCACACATGTATGCATACACACACACACACACACACACACACACACACACACACACACACATCTGATTGAAGATAATGATGTAGCGCTCATGCAGCATGCAGCAGCAGAGCGCTACATCCGCCGCTACAATGCAGCACGCTGGGGAACTGTCTGTCTGTCTGTCTGTCTGTCTGTCTGTCTGTCTGTCTGTCTGTCTGACGCAGGACAGGCTGCGGTGCCACTCAGAGGCTCTGATGCTCCTCCTGCCAGCGCGTCAGCATCAGGCCCCTGGCCCCTCAGAGTGTCTAGTGGCCACGCTGGTCCCCTAGCTCTCTCCCCCTCTCTCTCTCTCTCTCTCTCTCTCCTCTATCGCTCCCTCCCTTTCTCTCCCCCTCTCCCCTCCCTCTCTTTCTCTCTCTCTCCCTCCCTCTCCCTCTCCCCCCTCTCTCTTCCCTCCCTCTCCCTCTCCCCCTCTCTCTCTCACTCCCCCCCTCTCTCTCTCACTCCCTCTCCCTCTCTCTCTCTCTCAATCTCTCTCTCTCCCTCTCTCTCTCTCTCCCTCTCTCCCTCTCTCTCTCTCACCCCCCCCCTCTCTCTCTCTCTCTCTCTCACCCCCCCCTCTCTCTCTCTCTCTCTCTCTCACCCCCCCTCTCTCTCTCTCTCTCTCTCTCTCTCTCACTCCCTCTCCCTCTCTCCCTCTCTCTCAATCTCCCTCTCTCTCTCTCCCCCTCCCTCCCTCTCTCTCTCTCTCTCTCCCTCTCTCTCTCTCACCCCCCCTCTCTCTCTCTCTCCCTCTCTCTCCCTCCCCCTCTCCCCCCCTCTCCCTCCAAGGTGCGGGCTGTGAACGTGCTGAACAGTGAAATCACCTTGATCCAAAGATTCCTGCTGCATACCAGCTCACCGAACCCATAACAGCTGCAGTGCCTGCTCAGAGCCCGGCTGAGACCTGTCTGTCCCTCTCTGCCTGTCTGTCCCTCTCTGCCTGTCTGTCTCACTCTGCCTGTCTGTCTCACTCTCATTCTCTCGGTCTGGTTGACTCTTCCACACACTGGCTCTATGCTCTGGATTCATAATATCAATCATTAATGAGCTCATTAATTAATAACTTACACATTATGAAGTCTGAATCAAACTGTGATCAACAATAAAAGAAATATTGCTGGAGAAAAAAGAGAGTACAAGTTGTAATTCTTATTGCAAAGTAGAATATGTAAAATAGTTGTAATACTCTGAATAACCCTAACGGGGAACAAACAACCAAGCTACAATTACCATCCCCTATCGTGTCATGTGACCCTGTCTGTTTGGGTCACGTGACCTACTGTTAGGGTGTTTTTTTGGGACAGAAGGATCCTGATAAAATTTCAAGCTGTCTACCTTAACTTAACCATCTCTAACCTCTAATCTCTAAACGAACCATCTCTGTCCTATAACCTAACATAACCATCTCTAACCTAGTACCATAGCTAACCATCTCTAACTTAATACCTAACTTAACCATCTCTAACCTCTAATCTCTAAACAAACTATCTCTATCCTATAACCTAACATAACCATCTCTAACCTAGTACCATAACTAACCATCTCTAACCTAATACCTTAACTTAACCATCTCTAACCTCTAATCTCTAAACAAACCATCTCTATCCTATAACCTAACATAACCATCTCTAACCTAGTACCATAACTAACCATCTCTAACCTAATACCTTAACTTAACCATCTCTAACCCTGTACCTAAACTAACCATCTCTAACCCAGTACCTAAACTAACCATCTCTAACCTAATACCTAACTTAACCATCTCTAACCTAATACCTAAACTAACCATCTCTAACCTCATACCTTAACTTAACCATCTCTAACCTCATACCTTAACTTAACCATCTCTAACATAACCATCTCTAACCTAATACCATCTGTCCAACCTTATCTCCTCCAACATGTCAAAGTAGCATCTGACCGTGGACTCTGCTTTCAGACAGGGACATCTTGTAACTGTGGATGAATGAGTGTAACTCGACAAACTGCCCTCTGACGTTGACTTCATTCACGCAAGGCCGTTTCCCATGCTTAGCAGACAAAGACATTTCAGAGTAATTCACAGGCAGGTTCTCATGAATGTGGAGCACACCTGTTGCCTGACTTTAGCCTTATCACAACATCTGTACCAAACATACATGCTAACCAGATCTCTCTGAAGGAACAGCAGATCTCTCTGAAGGAACAGCAGATCTCTCTGAAGGAACAGCAGATCTCTCTGAAGGAACAGCAGATCTCTCTGAAGGAACAGCAGATCTCTCTGAAGGAACAGAAGATCTCTCTGAAGGAACAGCAGATCTCTCTGAAGGAACAGCAGATCTCTCTGAAGGAACAGCAGATCTCTCTGAAGGAACAGAAGATCTCTCTGAAGGAACAGCAGATCTCTCTGAAGGAACAGCAGATCTCTCTGAAGGAACACCAGATCACTCTGAAGGAACACCAGATCTCTCCATGGTGTGAGGGGTTGGAAGAAGAAGGGTGAGGGGTGGGAAGCTAAACCCCAGCCTGCCTGTGGAATGCAGAATGTGGTTGACAAGTGTCTTAATGACAGTTATTATCATTATAATAATTATAGTCATTGTCATGTTGAAGTATTTATATAGCACCAAGAACAATTGTGCATTTACACAAAACCTTGTCATCTCAAAGTAAGAGTTACCTGCTCGATCAACTGCCAATTCATGGGATGTTTTAATTAAATATGTCAAATAAAATAAAAATGTGTTGACCATTTATTTCACAAATGAAATTGATTCCTGTCCAGAAGTATGAAACTCACCAATGAACTGCTAACATGTCATGGTTTCATGAATGGATTTGTTTCTGGAGGTGAAACTGCATGTCTCCGGTTTCCCCCAAGGCGGTTACTCCACTGCTAGCATAACATTGACTTGCTTCCCTCAAAACTCAGCCAATTAGCCTCCCTCTGCCTACTGACTTGTTTCATCTCTGACAAGTTGTGCCCCCACTTCCTGACGAAGGGTCACTCCAAATAACACAAAGTTCAACGCTTGTCTAAAGCAAAGACCTTTAGTAACTGCTACTTCTCCCCCTCTGGGCCTTTTACCTCAGAGGCACCTACAAGTTCACTATAACAAGTTCACCTACAAGTTCACTATAACAAGTTAACCTACAAGTTTATTGTAACAAGTTAACCTACAAGTTCACTATAACAAGTTCACCTACAAGTTCATTATAACAAGTTCACCTACACGTTCATTATAACAAGTTCACCTACAAGTTCATTATAACAAGTTCACCTACAAGTTCATTATAACAAGTTCACCTACACGTTCATTATAACAAGTTCACCTACAAGTTCATTATAACAAGTTCACCTACACGTTCATTATAACAAGTTCACCTACACGTTCATTATAACAAGTTCACCTACAAGTTCATTATAACAAGTTCACCTACAAGTTCATTATAACAAGTTCACCTACAAGTTCATTATAACAAGTTCACCTACAAGTTCATTATAACAAGTTAACCTACAAGTTCATTATAACAAGTTCACCTACACGTTCATTATAACAAGTTAACCTACAAGTTAATTGACAACAAGTTCACCTACAAGTTCATTATAACAAGTTCACCTACAAGTTCATTATAACAAGTTCACCTACAAGTTCACTATAACAAGTTAACCTACAAGTTTATTGTAACAAGTTAACCTACAAGTTCATTATAACAAGTTCACCTACACGTTCATTATAACAAATTCACCTACAAGTTCATTATAACAAGTTCACCTACACGTTCATTATAACAAGTTCACCTACAAGTTCATTATAACAAGTTCACCTACACGTTCATTATAACAAGTTAACCTACAAGTTAATTGACAACAAGTTCACCTACAAGTTCATTATAACAAGTTCACCTACAAGTTCATTATAACAAGTTCACCTACAAGTTCACTATAACAAGTTAACCTACAAGTTTATTGTAACAAGTTAACCTACAAGTTCATTATAACAAGTTCACCTACACGTTCATTATAACAAGTTCACCTACAAGTTCATTATAACAAGTTCACCTACAAGTTCATTATAACAAGTTCACCTACACGTTCACTTTAACAAGTTAACCTACAAGTTTATTGTAACAAGTTAACCTACAAGTTCATTATA
>JACYXH010000705.1:2387500-2410000 GCA_026745465.1 Lota lota | reverse complement strand
GTGTTAGGTGTGTGTGCTGGGTGTGTGTGCTAGGTGTGTGTGTGCTAGGTGTGTGTGCTAGGTGTGTGTGTGCTAGGTGTGTGTGTTAGGTGTGTGTGCTAGGTCTGTGTGTTAGGTGTGTGTGCTAGGTGTGTGTGCTAGGTGTGTGTGTTAGGTGTGTGTGCTAGGTGTGTGTGTGCTAGGTGTGTGTGTTAGGTGTGTGTGCTAGGTGTGTGTGCTAGGTGTGTGTGTTAGGTGTGTGTGTTAGGTGTGTGTGCTAGGTGTGTGTGCTAGGTGTGTGTGTGTTAGGTGTGTGTGCTAGGTGTGTGTGCTAGGTGTGTGTGTTAGGTGTGTGTGCTAGGTGTGTGTGCTAGGTGTGTGTGTTAGGTGTGTGTGCTAGGTGTGTGTGTGCTAGGTGTGTGTGTTAGGTGTGTGTGCTAGGTGTGTGTGCTAGGTGTGTGTTAGGTGTGTGTGTTAGGTGTGTGTGCTAGGTGTGTGTGCTAGGTGTGTGTGCTAGGTGTGTGTGTTAGGTGTGTGTGCTAGGTGTGTGTGCTAGGTGTGTGTGTTAGGTGTGTGTGTTAGGTGTGTGTGCTAGGTGTGTGTGTTAGGTGTGTGTGTTAGGTGTGTGTGCTAGGTGTGTGTGCTAGGTGTGTGTGTGTTAGGTGTGTGTGCTAGGTGTGTGTGTTAGGTGTGTGTGCTAGGTGTGTGTGTTAGGTGTGTGTGCTAGGTGTGTGTGTGCTAGGTGTGTGTGCTAGGTGTGTGTGCTAGGTGTGTGTGCTAGGTGTGTGTGCTAGGTGTGTGTGTGTTAGGTGTGTGTGCTAGGTGTGTGTGTGCTAGGTGTGTGTGCTAGGTGTGTGTGTTAGGTGTGTGTGTGTGTGTGTTAGGTGTGTGTGTGTGCTAGGTGTGTGTGCTAGGTGTGTGTGTGTGTTAGGTGTGTGTGCTAGGTGTGTGTGCTAGGTGTGTGTGCTAGGTGTGTGTGTGTGCTAGGTGTGTGTGTTAGGTGTGTGTGCTAGGTGTGTGTGCTAGGTGTGTGTGCTAGGTGTGTGTGTGCTAGGTGTGTGTGTTAGGTGTGTGTGCTAGGTGTGTGTGTTAGGTGTGTGTGCTAGGTGTGTGTGTTAGGTGTGTGTGCTAGGTGTGTGTGTTAGGTGTGTGTGCTAGGTGTGTGTGTTAGGTGTGTGTGCTAGGTGTGTGTGCTAGGTGTGTGTGTGAGTCACTGCAGCAGAGGAAGCGGTCGCCTGACAGCCGGAGTGTGTGTTTGCTTCTGCACCAACAGGTTTGGTTCCCACACCCAGTGGGAGAATAAATAGCGCACAATCAGCGGCCGTGCGCTCGCACAACACACACACATTCCAGAGGAGGTCCTGCCAGCCGCTACACGTCCCGTTCCTCAGACGGATGAACCCAGGACAGCAGGTAACCCCCCCACGCCACAACACCACCTTCTGTGATTCAGCAGGTTAGGGGCTCGCTTTCACTCCCTGATCAGAGAGGTTGAGGGTTCCACCGCCTGCAGTCTGCCTGCACCTCCTTCCTCCCGGCCCCTGCCTCTCTTTCGAGAGAACAACAACATGTCTTTGGATAAAAAACGTTATGAAATGACTCAACAGTATGACTAAATGAATCAATTGTAAAGGTAATTTGTGGTGTAGAATATGACATCTTAATGGTGATTGGTGGAGGAGACTCAAACCTCTCTCTCTGATTGGTGGAAGAGGAGCAGAATGTGCTCCAGGACTCAGAGTATAATGTCTTGGAATGCTTCCAGAAAAGTCTGGACCTGAGGGCCACTTTTGTGTCTTGTCTTGCGTGGACATTGGCACACGTCCCATTCCAAAGTGTTTGACCACTGAACAGCCCAGAGGATAAGATCTTCTGGGGGATCTCCGTGAGGGCGGGGTTCTCTGCTCACAAACGAGGAGGAAGTCCACCAGAGATGGACGACGGCTCGTCAGAGAGAGAGTGGGCGGCGGTCTTGTTGATAGACCCCCCCCACCAACAGAAGCAGGAAGTCTACTTTGAACCAGTCTTTCAACACCCCTCCCCCATAGACCCGAGCATGCCTCCATTACTCTGATGAGCTAATCCCCCTTCCTGGCAGAAACCCAGTGGAACGAGAGGAGAGGAGGGGGCAGACATGTTTGTTTGTGTTGCTCGACGCTGAGTAGGGAGCACAGTTATTATTGGAGAGGAGGAAGAATGAAAAAAAAAAACGAGGTCATCGCTGAATCGGAGCCAAAGAACACGAGAAAACCACACTTGATCTGAAACAGAGAGAGCAAGCCAGCGCTGAACCCCTCAGCTGCTGCTCCAACACGAGACCCCACCAGCACCCACCTCCTTGTCCCTCCCCACCACCCCCAACAAGAGCCCCTCCCTGCGGGCAGAGCACCGCAGTGTGACCCTGGATGTGGACTAGTGACAGAGGGAATGTCTGGGGGCTGTAAGAGCTGCACCACCAGGGACAGATCAACTATACCTGCCAAACAGGAGCGCTGGATTCACATCCTGCTCCTACGCAGAGGAGGAGTAGGAGGAGAGAGGAGGAGAGAGGAGGAGAAAAAGGGGAAGGAGGAGCAGGAGAGAGGAGTATATTATATTAAATCCATAGCACCTCCTTCTCTCTCCTCCTGCATGTTCTTCACCTTGGAGAGAAGTTTGGAGAACAGAGGAGAAGGGAACTGGACAGGAGGAGGACAGAGGAGAAGAGAGGAGAGCAGAGGAGGAGAAAGTGAGAGCAAAGGAGAGCAAACGATCAGAGCATTCCCAGCTCTCGGCCATCTGTCACTTTTATGAACGGCCGGTAGGAAATTGGCTCTTTAGCTCTTTATTTGGCCTGGGAATAACGAGAGAGGGAATGTGAGCTCTTTATTTGGCCTGGGAATAACGAGAGAGGGGATGTGAGCTCTTTATTTGGCCTGGGAATAACGAGAGAGGGAATGTGAGCTCTTTATTTGGCCTGGGAATAACGAGAGAGGGGATGTGAGCTCTTTATTTGGCCTGGGAATAACGAGAGAGGGGATGTGAGCTCTTTATTTGGCCTGGGAATAACGAGAGAGGGGATGTAAGCTCTTTATTTGGCCTGGGAATAACGAGAGAGGGGATGTGAGCTCTTTATTTGGCCTGGGAATAACGAGAGAGGGGATGTGAGCTCTTTATTTGGCCTGGGAATAACGAGAGAGGGGATGTGAGCTCTTTATTTGGCCTGGGAATAACGAGAGAGGGGATGTGAGCTCTTTATTTGGCCTGGGAATAACGAGAGCGGGGATGTGAGCTCTTTGTTTGGCCTGGGAATAACGAGAGAGGGGATGTGAGCTCTTTATTTGGCCTGGGAATAACGAGAGAGGGGATGTGAGCTCTTTATTTGGCCTGGGAATAACGAGAGCGGGGATGTGAGCTCTTTGTTTGGCCTGGGAATAACGAGAGAGGGGATGTGAGCTCTTTATTTGGCCTGGGAATGAGGAGAGAGGGAATGTGAGCTCTTTATTTGGCCTGGGAATAACGAGAGAGGGGATGTGAGCTCTTTATTTGGCCTGGGAATAACGAGAGAGGGGATGTGAGCTCTTTATTTGGCCTGGGAATAACGAGAGAGGGGATGTGAGCTCTTTATTTGGCCTGGGAATGAGGAGAGAGGGGATGTGAGCTCTTTATTTGGCCTGGGAATGAGGAGAGAGGGAATGTGAGCTCTTTGTTTGGCCTGGGAATGAGGAGAGAGGGGATGTGAGCTCTTTATTTGGCCTGGGAATGAGGAGAGAGGGAATGTGAGCTCTTTATTTGGCCTGGGAATAACGAGAGAGGGGACGTGAGCTCTTTATTTGGCCTGGGAATAACGAGAGAGGGGATGTGAGCTCTTTGTTTGGCCTGGGAATGAGGAGAGAGGGAATGTGAGCTCTTTATTTGGCCTGGGAATAACGAGAGAGGGGATGTGAGCTCTTTGTTTGGCCTGGGAATGAGGAGAGAGGGGATGTGAGCTCTTTGTTTGGCCTGGGAATGAGGAGAGAGGGAATGTGAGCTCTTTATTTGGCCTGGGAATAACGAGAGAGGGGATGTGAGCTCTTTGTTTGGCCTGGGAATGAGGAGAGAGGGGATGTGAGCTCTTTATTTGGCCTGGGAATGAGGAGAGAGGGGATGTGAGCTCTCTTTATGGCGCTGGACAGTCAGGTTAAATCAGATTACCATGTGGGATTTTTGGCCAGGAATAGAGGAGGTGTGAGCCTGGCTTTATTGTGGCCTCTATTTGACGAAAGGGGGAGAGTAGTGATTGGCCTGGGAATAAGGAGAGAGGGGATGTAGAGGATGGCCGGGGGAAGGAGAGAGGAGCTGGGGAGGAGGAGAGAGGGAAGGTGGAGAGAGAGGAGAGAGGAGAGAGGTGAGACAGAGAGGGATGAGCTCTTTATTTGGCCTGAGAAGAGAGAGAGAGAGAGAGAGAGAGGGGAGAGTGAGATGTTTGGCCTGGAGAGAGAGAGAGAGAGGGAATGAGAGAGGAGAGGCAGAGAGAGAGAGAGGGAGAGTGAGAGTTGGCGAGAGAGAGGAGAGAGAGAGAGGGAGAGGAGGAGTGAAGAGAGAGCCGAGAGGAGGACAGAGAGAGAGGAGAGAGGAGCAGAGAGGGAGAGAGAGAGAGGAGAGAGAGAGAGGAGGTGAGAGAGAGACGAGCTGGCCAGAGGAGAGAGGGAGAGAGACAGGAGAGAGGAGAGAGAGAGTGGAGAGAGAGAGAGAGTGAGGAGAGACAGAGAGAGGAGAGAGAAGAGAGGGAGAGGAGGAGAGAGAGAGAGAGCAGGCAGAGAGAGAAGAGAGAGAGAGGGAGGAGAGAGAGAGACAGAGAGAGGAGGAGGAGTGAGAGAGAGTGAGAGAGAGAGACAGAGAGAGACAGAGAGAGAGAGAGGAGAGACAGAGAGAGAGAGAGAGAGAGAGAGAGAGAGAGACAGAGAGAGACAGAGAGAGAGAGAGAGAGAGAGAGACAGAGACAGAGAGAGACAGAGAGAGAGAGAGAGAGAGACAGAGAGAGAGAGAGAGAGAGACAGAGAGAGACAGAGAGAGAGAGAGAGAGAGAGAGAGAGAGAGAGACAGAGAGAGACAGAGAGAGAGAGAGAGAGAGAGAGAGAGAGAGAGAGAGAGAGAGACAGAGAGAGACAGAGAGAGAGAGAGAGAGAGACAGAGAGAGACAGAGAGAGAGAGAGAGAGAGAGAGAGAGAGAGAGAGAGACAGAGAGAGAGAGAGAGAGAGAGAGAGAGAGAGAGAGAGAGAGACAGAGAGAGAGAGAGAGAGAAGAGAGAGAGAGAGAGACAGAGAGAGAGACAGAGAGAGAGAGAGAGAGAGAGAGAGAGAGAGAGAGAGAGACAGAGAGAGACAGAGAGAGAGAGAGAGAGAGAGAGAGACAGAGACAGAGAGAGACAGAGAGAGAGAGAGAGAGAGACAGAGAGAGAGAGAGAGAGAGACAGAGAGAGACAGAGAGAGAGAGAGAGAGAGAGAGAGAGAGAGAGAGACAGAGAGAGAGACAGAGAGAGAGAGAGAGAGACAGAGAGAGACAGAGAGAGAGAGAGAGAGAGAGAGAGACAGAGACAGAGAGAGACAGAGAGAGAGAGAGAGAGAGACAGAGAGAGAGAGAGAGAGAGACAGAGAGAGACAGAGAGAGAGAGAGAGAGAGAGAGAGAGAGAGAGAGACAGAGAGAGAGACAGAGAGAGAGAGAGAGAGAGAGAGAGAGAGAGAGAGAGACAGAGAGAGACAGAGAGAGACAGAGAGAGAGACAGAGACAGTGAGAGAGAGAGAGAGAGAGAGAGAGAGAGAGAGAGAGAGAGAGATGTGGTGATTCCCTTCAGATGCCCCCAGACACAACACTGATAAGGTCCTCCAGTAGGGAATGTGTGGAGATGAGGGCACATTGCGTGGATGGACACTTTATACCAAATGCTCAATGATGAGGATACGGGCGATCACACGCACACACGCACACACACCCCACACCCATGCACACACCACACACACACGCACACACAGCCCACACACCACACACACACCACACACCCACACACCCACATGCACACACACCTTCTTTAGTCAAACCTTTATGAACAGGTTTTAATGCGCTTAGTGAAAAGGAAAGTAGATCGTTCACAGCACACACAACTATTTCATTTGATCAACTTTGAAGAAGTGCAACATCAGAAATATCATATAAAGATATTCATTTTCCTACTACATTTAAGGTAAGATAAGAAAAGATAAGAGACCCAATGGGAAGGGAGACCCAGAGAGACCAGCAGAGACCGGGAGAGACCCAGGCAGACCAACAGAGAGACCAGCAGAGACCGGGAGAGACCCAGGCAGACCAACAGAGAGACCAGCAGAGACCCAAAGAGACCTGCAGAGACCCAGAGGGAAAGGAGACCCAGAGAGACGAGCAGAGACCAGCAGAGACCAGTAGAGACCATGAGAGACCCATAGAGACCAGCAGAGACCCAGAGGGAAGGGAGACCCAGAGAGACAAGCAGAGACCAGTAGAGACAAGCAGAGACCACCAGAGACCACTAGAGACCCAGAGGGAAAGGAGACCCAGAGAGACCAAGAGAGACCAGTAGAGACTTGCAGAGACCAGTAGAGACAAGCAGAGACCACCAGAGACCACTAGAGACCCAGAGGGAAAGGAGACCCAGAGAGACCAGTAGAGACCAGCAGAGACCCAGAGAGACCCAGATAGAGACCTAGATAGAGACCCAGAGACCCAGAGAGACCCAGAGAGACCCAGGAAGAGGCAGTCTGAACCTGGGACCACATTCCAGCAGGTGAGTGAGTGCCCCCCCCCCCCCCCCCCCCCACCACTGTGGTCGGTTTAAACTTTAAAGAATGGTGTCAAACATCCTCTTTAAATGCTGGTTAGGACCGGCCCTGACTGTTGGCCCCTAGGGGTTTAGACATGCTAATGTGAGAGCTAGCAGGGCCCCAGGGGAGGGGCCCAACAACACACCTCTAATTCTTTCTGTCTGTCCGTCCGTCCGTCCGTCCGTCCGTCCGTCCGTCCGTCCGTCCGTCCGTCCCTCCCTCTCTCTCTCTCTCTCTCTCTCTCTCTCTCTCTCTCTCTCTCTCTCTCTCTCTCTCTCTCTCTCTCTCTCTCTCTCTCTCTCTCTCTCTCTCTCTGTGTCTCTCTCTCTCTCTCTCTCTCTCTCTCTCTCTCTCTCTCTGTCTCTCTCTCTCTCTCTCTCTCTCTCTCTCTCTCTCTCTCTCTCTGTCTCTCTCTCTCTCTCTCTCTCTCTCTCTCTCTCTCTATGTCTTGATCTATCTTTTCCTCTGTCCAATTTAACGATGACATCATCTGTCTAACTGAATGATGACATCGTCTCTCTAACTAAACGATGACATAATCCGTTGACTGCTGCAGACAGCTGCTCTGACAAGAAAGACAGTGTATGAGATGGTCATGTAACACACACACATGCTGGCATGCGCACACACACAAACACACACTCACACACACACACCCACACCCACACACTCACACACACACACACTCCGTAAGGTACACATTGTTCATCTCAGGTGTACGTATGCTAAGTGTTTTCTGCCAACCGTCAATATGAACTCATGAAGGCAGGAGAAACAAACACACACACTGCACACACACACAAACACACACACTGCACACACACAAACACACACTGCACACACACAGAAACCAAACAGAAGCGCTGATGTGCATCAGATCAAGTTTGTTAGATGTTAGCCGTTAGCAGTTGGCTGTTAGCATGACTCATGCATTATCCTGCTCAATAAAGAGAAGCAAAAACCCCAGCAAATATGATGAGTTTATGATATTATATATGATGAGTTATCAATATGATATTATATAAGATATGATGAGTTATCAATATATTATATAAGATATGATGAGTAATCAATATATTATATAAGATATGATGAGTTATCAATATACTATATAAGATATGATGAGTTATCAATATGATATTATATAAGATATGATGAGTAATCAATATATTATATAAGATATGATGAGTTATCAATATATTATATAAGATATGATGAGTAATCAATATATTATATAAGATATGATGAGTTATCAATATATTATATAAGATATGATGAGTTATCAATATATTATATAAGATATGATGAGTAATCAATATATTATATAAGATATGATGAGTTATCAATATATTATATAAGATATGATGAGTAATCAATATATTATATAAGATATGATGAGTTATCAACATGATATTATATATGATATAATGAGATAACAATATGATATTATATATACCACTCTGTAGTTTATATATCATAACACACGTTCTCCCTACACTACACACGTTCTCCCTACACACGTTCTCCCTACACTACACACGTTCTCCCTACACTACACACGTTCTCCCTACACACGTTCTCCCTACACTACACACGTTCTCCCTACACTACACACGTTCTCCCTACACTACACACGTTCTCCCTACACTACACACGTTCTCCCTACGCTACACACGTTCTCCCTACACACGTTCTCCCTACACACGTTCTCCCTACACTACACACGTTCTCCCTACACTACACACGTTCTCCCTATGCTACACACGTTCTCCCTACACACGTTCTCCCTACACACGTTCTCCCTACACTACACACGTTCTCCCTACACTACACACGTTCTCCCTACACTACACACGTTCTCCCTACACACGTTCTCCCTACACACGTTCTCCCTACACTACACACGTTCTCCCTACACACGTTCTCCCTACACTACACACGTTCTCCCTACACTACACACGTTCTCCCTACACTACACACGTTCTCCCTACACACGTTCTCCCTACACACGTTCTCCCTACACTACACACGTTCTCCCTACACACGTTCTCCCTACACACGTTCTCCCTACACTACACACGTTCTCCCTACACACGTTCTCCCTACACTACACACGTTCTCCCTACGCTACACACGTTCTCCCTACACTACACACGTTCTCCCTACGCTACACACGTTCTCCCTACACTACACACGTTCTCCCTACACACGTTCTCCCTACACTACACACATTCTCCCTACACACGTTCTCCCTACGCTACACACGTTCTCCCTACGCTACACACGTTCTCCCTACACTACACACGTTCTCCCTACACTACACACATTCTCCCTACACACGTTCTCCCTACACTACACACGTTCTCCCTACGCTACACACGTTCTCCCTACACTACACACGTTCTCCCTACACTACACACGTTCTCCCTACACTACACACGTTCTCCCTACACTACACACATTCTCCCTACACACGTTCTCCCTACGCTACACACGTTCTCCCTACACACGTTCTCCCTACACTACACACGTTCTCCCTACACACGTTCTCCCTACACTACACACATTCTCCCTACACACGTTCTCCCTACACTACACACGTTCTCCCTACACTACACACGTTCTCCCTACACACGTTCTCCCTACACTACACACATTCTCCCTACACACGTTCTCCCTACACTACACACGTTCTCCCTACACTACACACGTTCTCCCTACACTACACACGTTCTCCCTACACTACACACGTTCTCCCTACACTACACACATTCTCCCTACACACGTTCTCCCTACGCTACACACGTTCTCCCTACACTACACACGTTCTCCCTACACTACACACGTTCTCCCTACACACGTTCTCCCTACACTACACACGTTCTCCCTACACTACACACATTCTCCCTACACACGTTCTCCCTACGCTACACACGTTCTCCCTACACTACACACGTTCTCCCTACACTACACACGTTCTCCCTACACTACACACGTTCTCCCTACACACGTTCTCCCTACACTACACACGTTCTCCCTACACTACACACGTTCTCCCTACACTACACACGTTCTCCCTACACACATTCTCCCTACACACGTTCTCCCTACACACGTTCTCCCTACACTACACACGTTCTCCCTACACTACACACGTTCTCCCTACGCTACACACGTTCTCCCTACGCTACACACGTTCTCCCTACACTACACACGTTCTCCCTACACACGTTCTCCCTACACTACACACGTTCTCCCTACACACGTTCTCCCTACACTACACACGTTCTCCCTACGCTACACACGTTCTCCCTACACTACACACGTTCTCCCTACACTACACACGTTCTCCCTACACTACACACATTCTCCCTACACACGTTCTCCCTACACTACACACGTTCTCCCTACACACGTTCTCCCTACGCTACACACGTTCTCCCTACACTACACACGTTCTCCCTACGCTACACACGTTCTCCCTACACTACACACGTTCTCCCTACACTACACACGTTCTCCCTACGCTACACACGTTCTCCCTACACTACACACGTTCTCCCTACACTACACACGTTCTCCCTACGCTACACACGTTCTCCCTACACTACACACGTTCTCCCTACACTACACACGTTCTCCCTACACTACACACGTTCTCCCTACGCTACACACGTTCTCCCTACACTACACACGTTCTCCCTACACTACACACGTTCTCCCTACGCTACACACGTTCTCCCTACACTACACACGTTCTCCCTACGCTACACACGTTCTCCCTACGCTACACACGTTCTCCCTACACTACACACGTTCTCCCTACACACGTTCTCCCTACACTACACACGTTCTCCCTACACACGTTCTCCCTACACTACACACGTTCTCCCTACACACGTTCTCCCTACACTACACACGTTCTCCCTACACACGTTCTCCCTACACTACACACGTTCTCCCTACGCTACACACGTTCTCCCTACACTACACACGTTCTCCCTACGCTACACACGTTCTCCCTACGCTACACACGTTCTCCCTACACTACACACGTTCTCCCTACACACGTTCTCCCTACACTACACACGTTCTCCCTACACACGTTCTCCCTACACTACACACGTTCTCCCTACACACGTTCTCCCTACACTACACACGTTCTCCCTACACACGTTCTCCCTACACTACACACGTTCTCCCTACGCTACACACGTTCTCCCTACACTACACACGTTCTCCCTACACTACACACGTTCTCCCTACACTACACACGTTCTCCCTACACACGTTCTCCCTACACTACACACGTTCTCCCTACACTACACACGTTCTCCCTACACTACACACATTCTCCCTACACACGTTCTCCCTACACTACACACATTCTCCCTACACACGTTCTCCCTACACTACACACGTTCTCCCTACACACGTTCTCCCTACACTACACACGTTCTCCCTACACACGTTCTCCCTTCGCTACACACATTCTCCCTACACTACACACGTTCAGCCTCCTACAGGTGGTGATAAGGATGTGATGGGAGAGGTAACCATAGCAACCAACACACCCAGATGAACACACAGGGGAGAGGCGAGGCATTCAGGCTGGGTGTGAAGAGGGAGAGCTTTGGTGATAAGATACGAGCATGGAGGGTGCTTTATGAATGAACACAAACAGTGGGGAAATACAGAGAGGAACTTGAGTAACTCATTATGTTTAATAAGCTACATTCACTTCCTCACTTATGATGGGAAAAGAACAAGACACTGAGACACACACACACACAAACATGCATGCACACACACACACACAGGCACACGCACAGGCATGCACACACCCACACACACATACAGACACACAAATGCATACACAGACACACAAACATACACACACACCAAGCTAAAGTAAAGTAAACTAGTTGAGTGACTACCCCCCTCCCCACTTCACAGTCCTCCTCACAGCCCCTAGTGGACCCCTGGTCGGGCCCCTAGTGGACCCCTGGTCGGGCCCCTAGTGGACCCCTGGTCGGGCCCCTAGTGGACCCCTGGTCAGCCCCTAGTGGACCCCTGGTCGGGCCCCTAGTGGACCCCTGGTCAGCCCCTAGTGGACCCCTGGTCGGGCCCCTAGTGGACCCCTGGTCGGGCCCCTAGTGGACCCCTGGTCGGGCCCCTAGTGGACCCCTGGTCAGCCCCTAGTGGACCCCTGGTCGGGCCCCTAGTGGACCCCTGGTCGGGCCCCTAGTGGACCCCTGGTCAGCCCCTAGTGGACCCCTGGTCGGGCCCCTAGTGGACCCCTGGTCGGGCCCCTAGTGGACCCCTGGTCAGCCCCTAGTGGACCCCTGGTCAGGCCCCTAGTGGACCCCTGGTCAGCCCCTAGTGGACCCCTGGTCGGGCCCCTAGTGGACCCCTGGTCGGGCCCCCTAGCCTGTCGCAACAGCAGCCCAGTGTGGCCAATGGAGCGGCGGCTAGACAGCTGGCTGTGGCCGATTGGACGACACGCTGTGTGGAAGAGCCCCCCCCCCCCCCCCCCGTCCCCTCCCCTGTAGACAGCTGCTGTGTCCAGGGGCCCGAGGGGGGGGGGGGGGGGGGGGGGGGGATGTAGAACACAAGGACCAGGATTGATCACTAACACTGGGGTGGGGGGGGGTGGGGTGGGGGGTTACATGGTACAGCACAGAACTGGACTTGATAGAACTGAACTGAACTGAAGAGAGCACAACTGAATGTAAGTAGAACAGAACTGAACTGAATAGAACACAACTGAATGTGAACAGAACAGAACAGAACTGAACTGAATAGAATACAGCTGAACGTGAACAGAACAGAACAGAACTGAACTGAATATAACTGGACTTGATAGAACAGAACTGAACTGAATAGAACACAACTGAATGTGAACAGAACAGAACTGAACTGAACTGAATAGAATACAGCTGAACGTGAACAGAACAGAACAGAACTGAACTGAATATAACTGGACTTGATAGAACAGAACTGAACTGAATAGAATACAGCTGAACGTGAACAGAACAGAACAGAACTGAACTGAATATAACTGGACTTGATAGAACAGAACTGAACTGAATAGAATACAGCTGAACGTGAACAGAACAGAACAGAACTGAACTGAATATAACTGGACTTGATAGAACAGAACTGAACTGAATAGAATACAACTGAATGTGAGTAGAATAGCAGTGAATTGATTAGAATACAAGAGAATGGAGTACAAAGGAATATAACTAAATAGAATGGAACTGAAAACAGCATTGACTTAGAATTGAACTGCAGGGAACACAACCAAATAGAGCAGAGCAGAACCGAATAGAACAGAACACAACCCAATGTAACAGAACAGAACTCAAATAAACAGAACTGAACGGATTTCCTGCTGGCTCTAACAACAGTGATGATGTCATCCTGTCATCGGCTCTGGAAGGGAAGCAGAGAGAGGTCTGTCTGTCCTCCTGTCTGGCTGTCTGTCTGTCCTCCTGTCCGTCTGTCCTCCTGTCTGTCTGTCCTCCTGTCTGCCTGTCTGTCTGTCTGTCTTCCTGTCTGCCTGTCTGTCCTCTCTGTCCTCCTGTCTGTCTCTCTGTCTGTCTCTCTGTCCTCCTGTCTGTCTCTCTGTTTGCCGGTATGTCTGTCTGTCTGTCTGTCTGTCTGTCTGTCCTCTTGTTTGTCTGTCCTATTGTCTGTCTGTCTGGCTATCTGTTTAACTGCGGGTGAGGAGGAGGGAGGAGGTGAGGAGGAGGATGAGGAGGTGAGGAGGAGGGAGGAGGATAAGGAGATGAGGAGGTGAGGGGGAGGAGGAGGAGGGAGAAGGTGAGATGGGGTGAGGGGGGGAGGAGGGGAGGAGGGGAGGAGGATGAGGAGGGGGAGGAGGATGAGGAGATGAAGAGGGGTGAGGAGGTGAGGAGGAGGGAGGAGGATGAGGAGATGAGGATGAGGAGGGGGAGGAGGTGAGATGGGGTGAGGAGGGGAGGAGGATGAGGAAGTATAGGAGGGTGTCTCAGTGGAGTCTGTTCTGTGTACTACAGAGGCTCTGATTGGACAAGGCCAAGTTCAAGTATATGTGTGTGTGAGCTCAGTGTGTGTGTGTATGTGTGTGTGTGTGTGTGTGTGTGTGTGTGGGGGGGTGTGGGGGTGTGTGTGTGGGTGTGTGTGTGTGTGTGTGTGTGGGTGTGGGTGTGTGTGTGTGGGGGGGTGTGGGTGTGTGTGGGTGTGTGTGTGTGGGTGTGTGTGTGTGTGTGGGGGTGTGTGTGTGTGTGTGGGGGTGTGGGTGTGTGTGTGTGGGGGTGTGGGTGTGTGTGTGTGTGGGGGTGTGTGTGTGGGGGGGGGGGGGGGGGGTGTGGGGGTGTGAATGGATAAACACTAAAACAGCAGCGACAGACAGCCAGGAAGGACACTGAGAGATAGAGAGACGTTGAGAGGGAGGGAGGGAGAGAAACACTGAGGGAGAGAGAGAGAGAAATAGACTATACCATAGAGTACTATTACTATATTATACCATAGAGTACTATTACTATATTATACCATAGAGTACTATTACTATATTATACCATAGAGTACTATTACTATACTATACCATAGAGTACTATTACTATATTATACCATAGAGTACTATTACTATATTATACCATAGAGTACTATTACTATATTATACCATAGAGTACTATTACTATATTATACCATAGAGTACTATTACTATACTATACAATAGAGTACTATTACTATACTACACTATAAAGCAGTATTAATGTACTATACTATAGAGTACTATTATTATACTGTACTATGGAGTACTATTTATATACTTTACTATAGATTAATATTACTATATTGCTATATAGTGCTATTACTATACTATACCATAGAGTACTATTACTATACTATACCATAGAGTACTATTAGTATACTATAGTGTGCTACAGTGCTATTACTATACCAGACCAAACTATACTACAGAGTACTATTACTCGTACTATTATTATTATGTTGTTTCAGGATGCATAAGTTACAGCCCCTCATCACGTATAAAGAGCCATCAACACACACATCTCCTGTGACCTCCAGGACACACTGCTCTGTGACCTCCAGGAGGTCATGTAGCTGCATGACCTCCAGGACACACTGCTCTGTGACCTCCAGGAGGTCATGTAGCTGCATGACCTCCAGGACACACTGCTCTGTGACCTCCAGGAGGTCATGTAGCTGCATGACCTCCAGGACACACTGCTCTGTGACCTCCAGGACACACTGCTCTGTGACCTCCAGGACACACTGCTCTGTGACCTCCAGGAGGTCATGTAGCTGCATGACCTCCAGGACACACTGCTCTGTGACCTCCAGGAGGTCATGTAGCTGCATGACCTCCAGGACACACTGCTCTGTGACCACCTGTCTGGTAGCTGCAGGACCTCCAGGACACACTGCTCTGTGACCTCCAGGAGGTCATGTAGCTGCAGGACCTCCAGGACACACTGCTCTGTGACCTCCAGGAGGTCATGTAGCTGCATGACCTCCAGGACACACTGCTCTGTGACCTCCAGGAGGTCATGTAGCTGCATGACCTCCAGGACACACTGCTCTGTGACCTCCAGGAGGTCATGTAGCTGCAGGACCTCCAGGACACACTGCTCTGTGAGCACCTGTCTGGTAGCTGCAGGACCTCCAGGACACACTGCTCTGTGAGCACCTGTCTGGTAGCTGCAGGACCTCCAGGACACACTGCTCTGTGAGCACCTGTCTGGTAGCTGCATGACCTCCAGGACACACTGCTCTGTGAGCACCTGTCTGGTAGCTGCATGACCTCCAGGACACACTGCTCTGTGAGCACCTGTCTGCAGGGGGAGCCCAGGAGGAGAGGAGACAACAGACCGCACAATCCACGAGGCACAGAGAGAGGGAGAGAGAGGGTGGGAGCAAAAAAAGAGAGAGGCTGGGAGTGTGAAAGAGGGTGAGCGAGAGAGAACAAGAGGGTGGGAGAGAGGGAGGGAGGGAGGGAGGGAGAAAGGGAATTCCCATGTTCAACAACCAAAAAAACAAAGATTCCGTCAGTGGAGCTGTGTTAGCGTTTAACGTTGAGTCTGCCAACACATCCCTCCTGCTCATCGCCATGCTGGCTGGGGTTGGGTTAGGAGACCCTTTGTTTTTTTCTCCTTTCTTCATTCTTTATGTGTTCAGCTGATAAGACAGCCGGAACAGACACACCCTCCATCTGCTGCTATTAATAAAGCAGCTAGCATGGAGCATGGATATTCACCCTTACTGCTTCTACACCCATGGACACATTCACCCTTACTGCTTCTACACCCATGGACACATTCACCCTTACTGCTTCTACACCCATGAACACATTCACCCTTACTGCTTCTACACCCATGAACACATTCATCCTTACTGCTTCTACACCCATGAACACATTCATCCTTACTGCTTCTACACCCATGGACACATTCATCCTTACTGCTTCTACACCCATGAACACATTCACCCTTACTGCTTCTACACCCATGAACACATTCACCCTTACTGCTTCTACACCCATGAACACATTCATCCTTACTGCTTCTACACCCATGAACACATTCATCCTTACTGCTTCTACACCCATGAACACATTCACCCTTACTGCTTCTACACCCATGAACACATTCATCCTTACTGCTTCTACACCCATAAACACATTCACCCTTACTGCTTCTACACCCATGAACACATTCATCCTTACTGCTTCTACACCCATGAACACATTCACCCTTACTGCTTCTACACCCATGAACACATTCATCCTTACTGCTTCTACACCCATGAACACATTCACCCTTACTGCTTCTACACCCATGAACACATTCATCCTTACTGCTTCTACACCCATGAACACATTCACCCTTACTGCTTCTACACCCATGAACACATTCACCCTTACTGCTTCTACACCCATGAACACATTCATCCTTACTGCTTACAGCCTACACAGAACGTGCAGGGTGGACAACAGGCTAATGCACAGCTATCTGTGCGCTAGATGTGAGCGATCTAGCTAGTTTTGTTTAGGATGATGCTAGGACTGCGTAGGAGGCCGTGTTGTGAGGCTGCCGGTCATGTCTGCAGACGCTGCGTCCTCCAGAGACCTCCAGAGACCTCCAGAGACCTCCAGACCTCCAGAGACCTCCAGAGACCTCCAGAGACCTCCAGACCTCCAGAGACCTCCAGAGACCTCCAGACCTCCAGAGACCTCCAGAGACCTCCAGAGACCTCCAGAGACCTCCAGAGACCTCCAGACCTCCAGAGACCTCCAGACCTCCAGAGACCTCCAGAGACCGGCTGCAGGCCAGAGGAGGGAAAGAGCTCGTTTGCATCTTATCTGCAGGAAATAGCGTCGGCCACAAATTGTACTCTGAGGCCGGGCATGAAAGGGATGGCATCGCCCCGGCCCCCATTAGCCAAGTCCCTCGATGGTGGACCGGGCCCCCGAGGACTCTGGGAGGGGGTGCAGAGGTGGGCGGCAAGCGCGAGGAGAGCCGGTAGCCCTGGGTGGGCCTCGGCAGCCCGGGTAGATCAGGGTAGATCCGGTGGGCCGCCGTCATCCTGGTATGTCGGTATGCTGGTCCAGGCCCCGTCAGGGGACCGCTAGCCCATGGCCCCGGGCCCCCCGCCCTGATCTGCTGTGGACACTTCTTTGAAGGTACTGGGTGTGGGGGATCCGGCCTGAGGACGGAGGGTTTAGAGCCAGGACCTCTATCCTGCCCCTACATCTGGGCTCCCTCTCCAGACCCGGACTAACCTTCAGGACCACTAGAGTCCAGAGCAGCAGTAGAGCAGGTCCTCTGGCAGGGTTGCTAGTTCGACCCCTCGGCTCCTTCTAGCCAAAGAGGACAACCAACCCTAACTTTCAGGCCAAACATTCATGCGATCATACACAAATGGACAGCGTGGTTAGCGCATAGATGTGTGAATGAGTGAACGTGTGAATGAGTGAAGGTGAGACATTATCTGTCATCATCAATGTCCACATGGATTAGATCCATGTCTTGCCACTACCACCACCAGACTACGGGTTCCACTGGTTCTTCTGCAGAACCGAGCGTACAACACTCTAGGCTCTGCTATAGTTGTGTTGAGTTCCCCGTCTCGGTCATCTCCGTTTTTTTCCATCCATGTTTCAGTCTTTCCTCCTCTCTCCCTCCTTCCACTAGCATCTCGTCACAAGAACCCAAAAAAGTCCCAGTCTCAGCTGACGTCCCACAATGCCTTGCTCTGTTGTCGGTGAGAACTGAGTTCGTTCCCAGCCGTTGTTCCCATGGCGTCTGCACAGCCTATTTATGGCCTTAGTCAGTAGGGCATGTGGGGCATGAGTCAGCCTTTCAGAGGTTCTCCAGGAAAGAAGAACAGGTATAACGCAACAATTAAATAGAAAAAACCCTTTTGTTTCCGCATTCTATTTTGACCCAGCCTTCTGACAGTTCTCTTATTCTCTACATTTGAATCCCGACGTGTTACATGACGTTTCCTGGGCCGAGTGAAACAATGGCGGGCTTGAACTGTAGAACTTTAGTTAGTTAACTTTGTGATGAACGAGAACATGGACACAACCTGCTGTTTAGAACCACAGTATGAGATGCTGTCTGCTCTCCAGAATGAGTGTTCAGTAACAACGCTGTCCATGACATGGACAGCGTGGAATGGAAGTGGGTGGAGAAGGTGGTGTGGATGGGTGGTGTGGCTAGTTGGACAGGTGCTGTAGATGAGTGGGTGGGGTGGTGGTGTAGATGAGTGGCCTTGTTACCCCTCCACCACCACCACTACTACCACCACCAACTTCACCTCCACCACCACCCTCACCACTATAACCCCACCACCGATTCTGTCCACCAGAGTCTCTGGGAAGCTGGGCTCTGGTCGTTTCCCTCTGGGGTGACCGGGTTATTATTGTTCAACTCTGCAGGGACCAGCAGCCCACACACACGCACGCACACACACACACACACACACACACACACACACACACACACACACACACACACACACACACACACACACACACACACACACACACACACACACTCACACACACACACACACACAGCTATTCACTGGAGTCCTAGATGGAGTAAAGCATGACTGCACCAACTGCTAAACTTCTGGGACCTTTCTCTTCATCACTCTGCTCTCTTCATCACTCTGCTCTCTTCATCACTCTGCTCTCTACATCACTCTACATCACTCTGCTCTCTTCATCACTCTGCTCTCTACATCACTCTGCTCTCTACATCACTCTGCTCTCTATATCACTCTGCTCTCTATATCACTCTACATCACTCTGCTCTCTACATCACTCTGCTCTCTTTATCACTCTACATCACTCTGCTCTCTACATGACTCTACATCACTCTACATCACTCTGCTCTCTACATCACTCTACATCACTCTGCTCTCTTCATCACTCTGCTCTCTACATCACTCTGCTCTCTACATCACTCTGCTCTCTATATCACTCTGCTCTCTATATCACTCTACATCACTCTGCTCTCTACATCACTCTGCTCTCTTTATCACTCTACATCACTCTGCTCTCTACATGACTCTACATCACTCTACATCACTCTGCTCTCTACATCACTCTACATCACTCTACATCACTCTACACCACTCTGCTCTCTACATCACTAGCTGGAAGCTAAGTTAACCCTAACCCGTAGAGGACCAGGAACTAGCTGGAAGCTAAGCTAACCCTAACCCGTAGAGGACCAGGAACTAGCTGGAAGCTAAGCTAACCCTAACCCGTAGAGGACCAGGAACTGGCTGGAAGCTAAGCTAACCCTAACCCGTAGAGGACCAGGAACTAGCTGGAAGCTAAGCTAACGCTAACCCGCAGAGGACCAGGAACTGGCTGGAAGCTAAGCTAACGGTAACCCGCAGAGCACCAGGAACTGGCTGGAAGCTAAGCTAACGCTAACCCGCAGAGGACCAGGAACTAGCTGGAAGCGGGATGCTAAATCCCTCATCTTAACAAAGCAGCTAGCGTGTTATGATCTATTAGGAGACAGCTGCATGCCTTGATACCAGCCAGAGTTAACATTTACTGTATTGTCAACACACACATGCATGGACACACACACACACACACACACACACACACACACACACACACACACACACACACACACACTCACATGCGCAATCTTTACAGTAAACACAAATGGATACAAATTTAGAAAAATGCACTCCAGATGCATTTTCAGTTGAATGTTAGGCTGCTCTATCATCCCCATCTCTGTTATAGATTTGTACCGTTTATGCTACTCTCTCTATAGAGTTGAACAGTTTCCTGTCTGCTATATAAATATAGAGTTAGTTTTAGAGGTAAAGTGAATTGAGCAGTTTCCTGTATGCTAGATTTAGATGTAGAGAGAGCTAGTCTTAAAGTTACAGTATATACAGCTTCACTCTGTGCCTATTAGATATTGTATCCAGTATACACAGTGGGAGTTAGTTATACACTTAAATGGGGTTCAACCCATTATCCTGCTATATATAAAGAGTACTGATCCTGATATTTAGCGTGTTTTCAAAGGCTGTAGAACTGCTGTTGAACATGGCGATTTCAACAGGCTATGATAGTCATTGTGATGTGTGGGCTGTTGATTTAACAACACAAGTCAAGGTTCACCCAGTATTATCATTTAGATTATGGTCAAATAAATACAACACATTTGTGTCAAACTGACAATCATAACTTGTTTTGGCTGGTGAAGTCAATGAAAACTCAAAGTTGTAAATGTGAGACTATGTTGGACGTTTAGTATTAGATCGATTAGTACGAAGGAACAGGAGGTCTGAACGTGAAAGCAGGAGGAGCACCCAACCCTGCCTCCATCACAGACACCACCCAGCTAGGTGGGTGGTGTCTGTGTGTGTGTGTGTTGGGGGGGGGGGGGGGGGGGGGGGGGTCATATAGCATGTCGGGTCAGAGGGCAAATAGCATGACCCCCCCCCCCCCCCCCCCCACACACACACACACAGTTTCAACACCACTCCAAACCCCCTCACATTCCACAAGCTTCATTCACAAGAGTTCAGTTCACTAGAGGAAGGATGGCACAGGAGGGGGGGATGGACTGAGGAGCAGGAGGAGAGAGAGGAGGAGGAGTAATGGAGTGAGGAGGTGGAGGAGCAGCAGGAGGAGCAGCAGTGATAGAAGAATGAGTGAGAACGAGGAGGAGCAAGGGAAGGAGTGAGGAGGTGGGGAAAAGGTAGAGCAGCGATAGATTGAGGAGGATGAGGAGGTGGAGGAGCAGGAGGAAGGACAGAAGAAGGAAGAGGGGAAGGTGAAGGAGTGAGTGAGGAAGAGGAGGAGGAGTGGGTGGAGCTGGAGGGAGGGTAGGCTGTATCATGAAAGCTGCGGTGAAATGGTGTCGTTGTTCAAACACGCTGTTTCTCTGGTCTCCTCCAGCGGCGGGCCACAAAGCATTGGGATTGGCTGACGGGGGTCCGCTTCCAAGCCCAGCAATCTTCACAAGTCAGGAAAGGGATCGGATGAATGGAGGAACAAAACATCCAGGACTTAAGTTGCTCCATTGTGTGGCCTGGCTTTTTAAACATCTGCCATTATCCAGGGTCTTTGAAACCTGAAGCCCAGCGCGGCGCGCCGTCAGCTAATAAGCACGTAGCTCCACATGTGGAGCTACGTGCTTATTAGCTGACCGCGCCTTTAAAATGCTCCAAGGCCTTGGATTCTGCCCAACCGGTAACCAGTTCACCGGACAGCATTGGGGTTCAGGTGTGGCTCGTTGTGTCTCAGAAAGCCCGAAGGAGAACGACAACTACAAGCTAACATGCTATTTACATCAGAGAGAGAGAGAGGGAGGGAGAGAGAGAGAGAGAGAGAGAGAGAGAGAGAGAGAGAGAGAGAGAGAGAGAGAGCGAGAGCGAGAGCGAGAGCGAGAGCGAGAGCGAGCGAGAGAGAGAGAGAGAGACTGGGACACAGCCCTCGACCCAGCATTGTGTTTCTTCAGTACCAAACACACACATAGTAGTCTATTCAGAACATGACAACACACACACTCTTCTATGGATATTTATCTATTGAGTGGATGACAAAACACACACACACACACACATGCATGCATGAAAACAAGGGTGTGTGTGGTTGTCTGTTAGAGATGTGTTTCAGGTGATCATCAAAGTAGGCAAAGAAGAAGAATAACGAGGCTAGGCACACGCACTGTTAGCCAAAGAGTAGCGGGCTAGGCACTTGTAGGGCTAGCCAAAGGAAGGTAAGGTAAAACAGGTAGTAAACTAGCAATCCTCAGACTCCGCCCCTCACCGAGTGGTTAGTGATTATTAGCCCTAAGAGCATGGCTAATTAGCATTACCTGAGATAACTAACATTAACTGGGTTGATCAGCATTAGAACCGGTAATTAGCATAGTTGATTACCGAGACTTCAGTCTCTATTGTGTATTCAAATGCCTCAAGCTGAGGGAAATTAGCTAAATGAAAACAAGCTACATTTAGAAAAACAATCAATCAAAACTTTCTCAGTAGACATATGAATACAATATTGATTTGATGCGGCTTGGGGTCATTGAAAGCCACTAAATAAATCCACTTCATTATTATAATTATTATGTCACATCACTATTGTGGTAACATAATCCTGTACATTCTGCAATTCAAGAAAATGACCTGTCTCTGTG
>JACYXH010000705.1:2382500-2385000 GCA_026745465.1 Lota lota | reverse complement strand
CACGGAGGCCCATGTGATTGGTTGATAATTGCCCACTCTGGAATGATTGAAATTCTTTGAGATGTGTGCCACCATGCCGACCTAGAATACACGAAAGGAGAGCTGCATCTGATCACTGATTAACAGAGATGTGTGTTCCACACCCAGGGGCCTGAGCTTCCACACATTAACTAACACACCACTCACTAACCCAGAGAGTTTAATCTACATTAACTAACACACCCCTCACTAACCCAGAGGGTTTAATCTACATTAACTAACCACTCACTAACCCAGAGGGTTTAATCTACATCAACTAACACACCACTCACTAACCCAGAGGGTTTAATCTACATTAACTAACACACCACTCACTAACCCAGAGGGTTTAATCTACATTAACTAACACACCACTCACTAACCCAGAGGGTTTAATCTACATCAACTAACACACCACTCACTAACCCAGAGGGTTTAATCTACATCAACTAACACACCACTCACTAACCCAGAGGGTTTAATCTACATCAACTAACACACCACTCACTAACCCAGAGGGTTTAATCTACATCAACTAACACACCACTCACTAACCCAGAGGGTTTAATCTACATTAACTAACACACCACTCACTAACCCAGAGGGTTTAATCTACATCAACTAACACACCACTCACTAACCCAGAGGGTTTAATCTACATCAACTAACACACCACTCACTAACCCAGAGGGTTTAATCTACATCAACTAACACACCACTCATTAACCCAGAGGGTTTAATCTACATCAACTAACACACCACTCACTAACCCAGAGGGTTTAATCTACATCAACTAACACACCACTCACTAACCCAGAGGGTTTAATCTACATCAACTAACACACCACTCACTAACCCAGAGGGTTTAATCTACATCAACTAACACACCACTCACTAACCCAGAGGGTTTAATCTACATCAACTAACACACCACTCACTAACCCAGAGGGTTTAATCTACATCAACTAACACACCACTCACTAACCCAGAGGGTTTAATCTACATCAACTAACACACCACTCACTAACCCAGAGAGTTTAATCTACATCAACTAACACACCACTCACTAACCCAGAGGGTTTAATCTACATCAACTAACACACCACTCACTAACCCAGAGGGTTTAATCTACATCAACTAACACACCACTCACTAACCCAGAGAGTTTAATCTACATCAACTAACACACCACTCACTAACACCTCAGAGGCTAAATCGAGATCCAGTTCTAAATGTAGCTACTTATAATAACACTTATAAGAAATAAGATATACATATATTATTCTGCATGCAAAAATAATGACTTAAGTCATTGATTAACTTGAATAATAAAAAAAGAGCAGATGTTCAGGAAGTTTCTCATCGTTCATAACGGTCCCAGTGCTCATGACTGGTTACAGAGCAGTATGTTACACCAGCGCTCATGACTGGTTACAGAGCAGTATGTTACACCAGCGCTCATGACTGGTTACAGAGCAGTATGTTACACCAGCGCTCATGACTGGTTACAGAGCAGTATGTTACACCAGCGCTCATGACTGGTTACAGAGCAGTATGTTACACCAGCGCTCATGACTGGTTACAGAGCAGTATGTTACACCAGCGCTCATGACTGGTTACAGAGCAGTATGTTACACCAGCGCTCATGACTGGTTACAGAGCAGTATGTTACACCAGCGCTCATGACTGGTTACAGAGCAGTATGTTACACCAGCGCTCATGACTGGTTACAGAGCAGTATGTTACACCAGCGCTCATGACTGGTTACAGAGCAGTATGTTACACCAGCGCTCATGACTGGTTACAGAGCAGTATGTTACACCAGCGCTCATGACTGGTTACAGAGCAGTATGTTACACCAGCGCTCATGACTGGTTACAGAGCAGTATGTTACACCAGCGCTCATGACTGGTTACAGAGCAGTATGTTACACCAGCGCTCATGACTGGTTACAGAGCAGTATGTTACACCAGCGCTCATGACTGGTTACAGAGCAGTATGTTACACCAGCGCTCATGACTGGTTACAGAGCAGTATGTTACACCAGCGCTCATGACTGGTTACAGAGCAGTATGTTACACCAGCGCTCTGTTGCTGAGAGTTCTGGTGGGTTTGTGTTGTCAACTCAGAGAAATAGGAAGTAGCTTTGGGCACAGGAAGCTGTGAACCAAATGTGAAGTACGCTAAACAGCTCTCTTTCTCTCTCTCTCCCCCCCTCCCTCCCTCTCTCTCCCTCCCTCCCTCTCCTGTTAAGCTAGTGAGTCTCATTGAGCGATCCATCCAAGAAAGCAGCATGAAAACAACATGAGCGTTAGCAGACAGGGCAACAGGACAATAAAACAAACTATCTGCTATAATGCTGAACAATTCATCTTCCTACAATTCCTCTCTCCTCTCTCTGACCCAGTCTCTCTCTCCTCTTTCTCTACTGCTCCTCCAGCAAGCAGCTGTGTCCAGTGGTCTAACTAGCGCCCTCTATGAG
>JACYXH010000705.1:2362500-2377500 GCA_026745465.1 Lota lota | reverse complement strand
CAGGTAGAAATATACATGTAGGTATAGAGATAAGATATATATACGTACCTACACAGGTAGAGATATACATGTAGGTATAGAGATAAGATCTATACCTACACAGGTAGAAATATACATGTAGGTATAGAGATAAGATCTATACCTACACAGGTAGAGATATACATGTAGGTATAGAGATAAGATATATATACGTACCTACACAGGTAGAAATATACATGTAGGTACAGAGATAAGATCTATACCTACACAGGTAGAAATATACATGTAGGTATAGAGATAAGATCTATACCTACACAGGTAGAAATATACATGTAGGTATAGAGATAAGATCTATACCTACACAGGTAGAGATATACATGTAGGTATAGAGATAAGATCTATACCTACACAGGTAGAAATATACATGTAGGTATAGAGATAAGATCTATACCTACACAGGTAGAAATATACATGTAGGTATAGAGATAAGATCTATACCTACACAGGTAGAAATATACATGTAGGTATAGAGATAAGATATATATACGTACCTACACAGGTAGAGATATACATGTAGGTATAGAGATAAGATCTATACCTACACAGGTAGAAGTATAGGTAGGTATATATATATATATATATATATATATATATATATATAAAGTAGGTATAGAGATATAGGAGATCATATTGTACTTTATTAGTCCAACATGAGTCTCAGGCAGGTCAGGGGTAACAGCAGAAAGTACTGGACCTTAACAAACACAAATTAAAAAGAGAATAATACAACTACAGAATATGTACAGGAGGTAGATATTGAACGTATCTATAGATACAAAGTATCTCTACCAGGTTTCACTTTGACCCAGGGAGCGTTCAGGTCCTGTGAGTTAGTGACTCACCTGTTGACCTCTGAACTCTGCAGCCCATGTCAGCCTGACCCAGCTAGCAACTAGCAGCACTAAAACATCTGGAGCACTTATCAAAGGACTGCTGTCTGGCCGCAAGGCTGCTGAGACACACACACACACACCTCCACCAGCCCACTCTGCCTGTTTTCCTCTCTCCCAGCTGACTAGCGGGCGAAGTCCCTGGGGAAAATAAACACACCACGCTCTCCTCAGCAGAGGTTGGTAATCTGATTCCCCCTGCCCCATCTTCAGTAGCCCTGGTTTATAATACAGGTCATATTTAATATTCTTTTTTATTAATAGTATTTATTTTAAATATTTACTATTCATATTTATTATTCATATTTATTAGCAGTACTTACTATTCATATTTATTATTCATATTTATTTATAGTATTTATTATTCATATTTACTATTCATATTTATTATTAGTATTTACTATTCATATTTACTATTCATATGTATTATTCATATTTACTATTCATATTATTATTATATATTGTATTAATATGTACTATTCATATTTATTATTAATATTTATTATTCATATTGACTATTAATATTGACTATTCATATTGACTATTAATATTTGCTATTCATATTTATTATTCATATTTATTTATAGTATTTATTATTCATATTTACTATTCATACTTATTAGTAGTATTTACTATTCATATGTATTATTCATATTTACTATTCATATTATTATTATTATATATTGTATTAATATGTACTATTCATATTTATTATTAATATTTATTATTCATATTGACTATTAATATTGACTATTCATATTTACTATTAATATTTGCTATTCATATTTATTATTTATATTTATTTATAGTATTTATTTTTCATATTTATTATTCATATTTATTAGCAGTATTTACTATTCATATTTATTATTCATATTTATCTATAGTATTTATTATTCATATTTATTAGTGGTATTTACTATTCATATTTACTATTCATATGTATTATTCATATTTACTATTCATATTCATATTATTATATATTGTATTAATATGTACTATTCATATTTATTATTCATATTATTATTCATATTGACTATTCATATTGACTATTCATATTGACTATTAATATTTGCTATTCATATTTACTACTCATAAATACTAGTCCTATTTTAGTATGATCCCATAATGAATATAAATCATATCTAGTTAATATTTATGAACTATAAATGATCCACACCACCTCCCCCCCTCCTTCCCTCCATATAAGCTCCTTCACTTCTGTATCATGTCTCATTTATTACATTTTAGCAAAAGAAAAACAAATGTAATAAAAGCAACTCTGATTCTGATTCTCTGAAAAGCAGACCAGCCTAAAAGTGATACCTATTATATCTATTTTAAAATCAAAACATATCAACATATAAAAGCTTTCTGTTGGAACAGCAGAGGGTTCAGAGCTAAGCAGCTAGCTAACCCCAGAGGAATTCAAAGAAACACCTTCTCTGAAAAGTACCGGGGCTGTGGTGATGTGGTTTTCTCTCTATAAGTCACAAAATGTATTTATGTGATTGATGTGACACGCATGCCTTGGTTGTCATGCTATGGTGTAGCATGCGTTTACAGTTGTCATGACACTCACGGTTGCCATGACACTTGCTAAATAACACCGGTGTTGCTGTGTGTCTGATACCTCTAAAAAAGATCCAATCGTTTCCCGTTACCATCTGTCTGAGATGTGCACGTCAAAAATATACACAAACTATATCTGGTTTAGCGACAGTTGATCAGCCACATTATAGCCAGTATGGAACTGATTTAGCTTGCAGCAAGATAGCATTGGTAGCACAAAAGCTAAGCAGAAAGTAAAGCTAAGCTAGCAAGATTGCTATTATAGCAGTATAGCTAAGCTAGAAGTATAGCTATGCCAACAGTATACCTAATATGTCAGAATAACTCAACTAGAATAATCCAAGCTAGCAGGATAGTGAAGCTAACAGTGCTCTGAAGCTTGACTGATAGCTAGGCTAACAGCATAGCTAATAAATCAGTACAGCAAAGCTAGCATCATAGCTAATAGTATTTCAACATTATAGCTAAGCTAGTAGGATAGCTAACTTCATAATAATAGAATAAAAATATAATACTGATAGATGAAATATCAATTTGTTAATCAAATCTGCCAATTTATTGCAACAACCTTAATGTGAGACGGCAGGTCTACAGATTTATGTGCATCTCAGCAGCTTTAAAGGAACATCAGTCTCGTTAGCGTTCTGATCCCAAAACATTTCTTAAAGCACGTGGGGTTTGAATCGCATATCAAGTAACAGTCGTGTGCGTTTCATTTGTGGACTTTAACATGCACTTAAAACGGACTTTGATCTCTGCGCCATTACGGTGCAGAGATCGAGCTGGGGTCAGGGAGCAGAACAACCTTGTACCCCCCTATCTACGGTTCTCTGGAGAGATTTCCATAAAGAACTGGTTCTTCACTGTGCAGGAGCCTCTAAGAGTTCCGTTACACGCCGAGGTTTCGTCTTTCTGCTGCTGTCTAGTGACAAATGAACTCTGCAGACAAGCCGTCACAGATGCAATCTCCCAGAGATAATGCATTGAACATGAAACGTAGGGAAGTCATGCAAACCTTGTTACCGGTCGGACAGGAAGTGATGTAATTATGAGAAGAAGGGGAACGATATGGAGAGGCCGTGAAGGAGAGGTCACGCTTTTGGCTCATATGATTTCTGATAATTCGTTAAAGCTTCTTGTAAAATAAGTTCCCCCTGTGATGTCAGACTATCATCAGCCCCAACGCGTGACACCCTGGACATGCTGAGCAGCTTGGGTGCTGCAGGCCCGCGCCCTATAGGAACCAGCACATCAAACACAGCAGTCTGTGCTACATTAGCTCTTTTCTACATTCACCATACAGTCAGTCCCTACCCAGCCCCCCCTCACTACTGCAGCTCACTCGCAAATGCACGGGAGAAGAAGGAGGAGGAGGAGGAGTGAAGTGAGGAAGACGAGGAAGAGGGGGTGAAGATGACAAAATGTACCCGAGAGCATTTGCCATGAAACGAAGCAATGCTTGAGTTGCTAAGGTAGGAGTGCGTAGCTAAGCTAGGCTTTCTTGCTGCGCTAGATGAGTTGCTAAACTAGGAGTGCGTAGCTAAGCTAGGCTTTCTTGCTGCGCTAGGTGAGTTGCTAAACTAGGAGTGCTTAGCTAAGCTAGGTATGGTTAGCTAAACTAGGCGTGTGTTGCTAAGTTAGATATGTGCTGCTAAACTAGATGTGTGTTGCTAAGCTAGCCATGTGTTGCAAAGCTAGAGTATGTTTCTAAGCTAGTTGTGTTGCTAAGCTAGGTGTGTGTTGTTTAGCTAGACGTGTGTCGCTAAGATAGGCGTATGTTGCTAAGCTAGCCGTGTTGCTATGCTTGCTGTGTGTTGCTTAGTTAGACGTGTTGCTAAAATAGACATGTGTTGCAAAGCTAGCGGTGTGTAGCTAAGCTAGGCGTGTGTGTCCCAGGTCTAGGTTGGGTTCTGGGCTTGGGTGTGACCCCCCAGGTCTAGGTTGGGTTCTGGGCTTGGGTGTAACCCCCCAGGTCTAGGTTGGGTTCTGGGCTTGGGTGTGACCCCCCAGGTCTAGGTTGGGTTCTGGGCTTGGGTGTGACCCCCCAGGTCTAGGTTGGGTTCTGGGCTTGGGTGTGACCCCCCAGGTCTAGGTTGGGTTCTGGGCTTGGGTGTGACCCCCCAGGCCTAGGTTGGGTTCTGGGCTTGGGTGTGACCCCCCAGGTCTAGGTTGGGTTCTGGGCTTGGGTGTAACCCCCCAGGTCTAGGTTGGGTTCTGGGCTTGGGTGTAACCCCCCAGGCCTAGGTTGGGTTCTGGGCTTGGGTGTGACCCCCCAGGTCTAGGTTGGGTTCTGGGCTTGGGTGTGACCCCCCAGGTCTAGGTTGGGTTCTGGGCTTGGGTGTGACCCCCCAGGTCTAGGTTGGGTTCTGGCCTTGGGTGTGACCCCCCAGGTCTAGGTTGGGTTCTGGGCTTGGGTGTGACCCCCCAGGCCTAGGTTGGGTTCTGGGCTTGTCCTGTCTACCACACATTGTGAATAAAGTGACAATAAAGTGAATATATGTAGAATATCTAGATCTACATAGAAACACATATCTCTCTATCTCTCTATCAGAGATAGAGAGATATCAGATATCAGATATCAGAGCTAGAGAGATATATAGCTATATATGTTGTATTTTACTAACATGGACAAAATGGCATAGATTAATATGTTGAAGGCCATATAACACATATTACCACATGCAAAACAAGAAGCCTTTGGCTTCACTGGCTGTTTAACGCAAAAGTGTCTCTGTGCTCAGAGCAAGGTGCTGGGGAAGTTAAAACAGGATCCAACACTTATGAAACCAGAAATATGAAATATGAACCAAAGAGCCAATTCTATTGGATCTGTTGACGTGCTTGGCCTACAATCCCCCCAGTGTTCACTGGTTCTGCTGCCAGGACAAGTCCTCCAATGGACCGTCAGCTACAACTGCTCTGCTTTGTAATGTTTCCACAACATTGTTCTATGATTCCAGCTACCAGAAGTTCTGCTGTAACACAGTAGGACTGCTGGATCAGAGGTTCTGCTGTAACACAGTAGGACTGCTGGACCAGAAGTTCTGCTGTAACACAGTAGGACTGCTGGATCAGAAGTTCTGCTGTAACACAGTAGGACTGCTGGACCAGAAGTTCTGCTGTAACACAGTAGGACTGCTGGATCAGAGGTTCTGCTGTAACACAGTAGGACTGCTGGACCAGAAGCTCTGCTGTAACACAGTAGGACTGCTGGACCAGAAGCTCTGCTGTAACACAGTAGGACTGCTGGATCAGAGGTTCTGCTGTAACACAGTAGGACTGCTGGATCAGAGGTTCTGCTGTAACACAGTAGGACTGCTGGATCAGAAGTTCTGCTGTAACACAGTAGGACTGCTGGATCAGAAGTTCTGCTGTAACACAGTAGGACTGCTGGATCAGAAGTTCTGCTGTAACACAGTAGGACTGCTGGATCAGAAGTTCTGCTGTAACACAGTAGGACTGCTGGATCAGAGGTTCTGCTGTAACACAGTAGGACTGCTGGATCAGAGGTTCTGCTGTAACACAGTAGGCCTGCTGGATCAGAAGTTCTGCTGTAACACAGTAGGACTGCTGGATCAGAGGTTCTGCTGTAACACAGTAGGACTGCTGGATCAGAGGTTCTGCTGTAACACAGTAGGACTGCTGGATCAGAAGTTCTGCTGTAACACAGTAGGACTGCTGCGTGGGCAGCAGATTGTAGTGGCGAGGGTATGTGACTCCCAATGAGAGGGAACTGGGACCTTGAACAAGATGCCCCATAACCCCTAATCACACCTTAAGGACCCCTTACTGTCACCTCAATGACCCCTTACTGTCACCTTAAGGACACTTGATCACCCCTTACTGAGACCTTAAGGACACCTAATGACCTCTTACTGTCACATCAATGACCCCTTACTGTCCCCTTAAGGACACCCCTAATGACACCTTAATGGCCCCTTATTGACCCCTTAAGGAGACCCCTTAATGACCCCTTAATGATATGTATCTGAATTCACTGTAAATTGCTTTGGATTAAAGGGGAGGAGGGGTGAGGGGAGGAGGTGTGGAGGGGTGAGGGGTGGAGGGGAGGAGGGGTGAGGGGTGGAGGGGTGGAGGGGTGAGGGGTGGAGGGGAGGAGGGGTGAGGGGTGGAGGGGAGGAGGGGTGAGGGGTGGAGGGGTGGAGGCAGAGCATCCTGAACAATAAACAACAGTTGTCTTGTGTCCGACCGTCTGCGTCAACTGGCAAGCTGAGGGCCCGCCACATCGCAGAGGCATCTGGTCGACCCTTTCAGCCGCTTGGCGAACGCTCTTACTCTGGCTTGTTAAAATGTGTGCGCTTGTGTGTTCTACACACACATATGTGTATGCGTTGTGTGTTCCGGCACAAGGCCACTCTGTATTGTGTGCTAAAGCTGGCTCAGAGTTTAAAAAAGACAAAATTAGAGAGAGTGCGAGGCGAAGGCGGTGGTGGAGGGGGTGGAGGCTGCCAGCACACTGCAGAGAGCTACCCCAGACGCAGCTGCCCTGGCCTGGCCGCCATGCTCAGGCGAGTGCCAGGTCCAGGACCGGCCCCCTGGTGGAGGTGGGACAGGGAGAGTGGGAGGAGATGGGAGGCGACCGCCAGTCATTATATATTCATCTATATAAAGTCCTTAAATAGTTCACCACACACAAAATACTGATGACCACAGAAAATAAGTAGTCTCTCCCCTTCACAGTAGAGAGAGACCCAGGGAGAAGGGCCTTCACAGTAGAGAGAGACCCAGGGAGAAGGGCCTTCACAGTAGAGAGAGACCCAGGGAGAAGGGCCTTCACAGTAGAGAGAGACCCAGGGAGAAGGGCCTTCACAGTAGAGAGAGACCCAGGGAGAAGGGCCTTCACAGTAGAGAGAGACCCAGGGAGAAGGGCCTTCACAGTAGAGAGAGACCCAGGGAGAAGGGCCTTCACAGTAGAGAGAGACCCAGGGCGAAGGGCCTTCACAGTAGAGAGAGACCCAGGGAGAAGGGCCTTCACAGTAGAGAGAGACCCAGGGAGAAGGGCCTTCACAGTAGAGAGAGACCCAGGGAGAAGGGCCTTCACAGTAGAGAGAGACCCAGGGAGAAGGGCCTTCACAGTAGAGAGAGACCCAGGGAGAAGGGCCTTCACAGTAGAGAGAGACCCAGGGAGAAGGGCCTTCACAGTAGAGAGAGACCCAGGGAGAAGGGCCAGGTAACTACAACAAGAGCACATCCCGCCACGGGCCAATGAATGCCAGCCTTCTTTGTGCACCAGTGGAGGGCTGTGTGCGTGTGTGTGGTGGCTCTAACTCCTCTAATGTGGAGAGTTTTCACCCTGCTTGTGTTTCTGCCAGCAGCAACGACAGGAAACCAGCAGCAGTAATACAGAGAGAGACATGAAAAGGGAGAGGTTCATTTCCATCTATTCTCTGTTTCACTAACACTTGCTGGGTGGGGGATTCTCTGTAACTGCTGCCCAGCTTTGAAAAGACACATAATTATGTTATAGTATCATTGAGACATTCAGCTTTGGTCACTTTGACACACATGTCATGAATGAGCACGACATTGGGGATCAAACCAGGAACCTGTATGGGTTGGGAGTAGAACAATCAAATGCCACTCCACGGCACTGGATATGCATTCTCTGACACACACAACTAGACTGGCCCATAGCCAACGGCCTGGTCTCTCTGTCTGGAGTCATGGTTCAAATGGCCTCGTTGGCAGGGAAACATACATTGATGTTTCCAAGATTTAAATAAGATATAACATCATAATGAAAACATAGTAGCACAAATCTCTCTCTCTCTCTCTCTCTCTCTCTCTCTCTCTCTCTCTCTCTCTCTCTCTCTCTCTCTCTCTCTCTCTCTCTCTCTCTCTCTCTCTCTCTCTCTCTCTCTCTCTCTCTCTCTCTCTCTCTCTCTCTCTCTCTCTCTCTCTCCTCTCCTCCCTCCTCCCTCCCTCCTCCCTCCCTCCCTCCCTCCCTCCCTCCCTCCCTCCCTCCCTCCCTCCCTCGGGGCCTCCAGGACTGGCTGCCCTGGCTGACCCCAGAGGTCCAGGGTCCCTGTGCTAGCTTCCTGAGTCTGCTGACCCGTGCAGACGAGGCCTCTCGGACACATCGGATCAGCATCGCCGCAGCTGCTATTCTGAGCACTGCCCCGGGATGGATCGGCTATCGTGGAGAATTCAAGAGCACATGCTGACGTCTACATCCCTGCCGAGAACAGGGCCAATGCTAAAGGCTAGAGCTAATGAGTGGAAGTGCCCGCCCTTCTCTGGCTGAGCTTCCTGTCCAAATGAGTGCTCTTACCAGAACCTCATCGCTGACCAACCAATAACCAGTAACTCCATACCATTTAACTGCGGCCAAATCATTTATACAATGTAAATACTGCTTGTAAGGTTTTTGAGCCGTTCGACAACCATGTTATGCACGGAGAGGTAACCCTAACCCTAACCCTGAACGGGATGCTCTGATGAGGCTAATGGGGACATGAGTGCAGGTCAGTCAGGAAGAACGTCCTGTTTTACAGGTACGTCCGCAGCATGCAGGTCAGTCAGGAAGAACGTCCTGTTTTACAGGTACGTCCGCAGCATGCAGGTCAGTCAGGAAGAACGTCCTGTTTTACAGGTACGTCCGCAGCATGCAGGTCAGTCAGGAAGAACGTCCTGTTTTACAGGTACGTCCGCAGCATGCAGGGCCGTCAGCAGGAAGCTAGCTGACTCTTTCATCCAAAGGGACTTACAGGTTGAGAATGATCATAGGTTGAACATTGGAGCTGCTACAGAATACAAACTGCTGCACAACATAGCTTTTAAACAGACAACTAAACAGAATGCAGCTCTAGGCATCACAACACATGGAGTGTACCCTTTGATACACTCCACCCTGAGGGGGGAGAGAGGGGAGAGGACAGAACAGGGTAGAGCGGGTGGTGTGTGTGTGTGTTCTCTGGCTGGGTCCCTGGGAGCCTGTAAACAACAGGTCCCAGAACATATCCAGTCTCTGACCATGGATCGTCTTTATGCGACGTATGCACACACACACACACACACACACACACACACACAAACCTCATACTCCTTCAACCAAAGTTTGCAGGCTTCTGACTTCCCAGAGAGAAAAGAGGGGAGGGGTCAGGTGGGGAGGGGTATCTCAAAGAGAAACACAAGACCAAATGGTCCTGGTTAGTCTCTCTCTCTCTCTCTCTCTCTCTCTCTCTCTCTCTCTCTCTCTCTCTCTCTCTCTCTCTCTCTCTCTCTCTCTCTCTCTCTCTCTCTCTCTCTCTCTCTCTCTCTCTCTCTCTCTCTCTCTCTCTCTCTCTCTCTCTCTCTCTCTCTCTCTCTCTCTCTCTCTCTCATTCCTGGAGTGTTCTGTCATCAGGAAGTGGTTCTAAAAGGAACCAGGCAGTAAGCCTGTGTGTGTGTGAGTTGTTGAAGTAAGGATATATAATGTATGCCATTTGGGGCACAGTACCGCCCATACATTACTGTACTGTTGGTGAACAGAGTCCTAGCATGGGGGGCCCAGTGGGAATCGAACCCTAAACCCTGCGCTAAAGGCTTGCTCCATCAGCTCACAAACCAATGAAAACCATGAAGGGACACACGCCCACACCAGTGAGGGACAGCCTTAAGAGCCCAGGCTGTCCCTCACTGGAGCTCAGATCTGAGCTCCGGTGAGGGACAGCCTTAAGAGCCAGGCTGTCCCTCACTGGAGCTCAGATCTGAGCTCCGGTGAGGGACAGCCTTAAGAGCCAGGCTGTCCCTCACCGGAGCTCAGATCTGAGCTCCGGTGAGGGACAGCCTTAAGAGCCAGGCTGTCCCTCACTGGAGCTCAGATCTGAGCTCCAGTGAGGGACAGCCTTAAGAGCCAGGCTGTCCCTCACTGGAGCTCAGATCTGAGTTCCGGTGAGGGACAGCCTTAAGAGCCAGGCTGTCCCTCACCGGAGCTCAGATCTGAGAGCACCTGAACCTGCTTCCCCACACAGCTGGAGAGGCTGACCCACTCTCACTGTGGAGCAGTACATAGTTGATATGTAATCTAGATTCACCTCATTTCCTAAAGAGAGAGAGATAGTGAGGGGGAGATAAGGAGTGTGAGAGGGCAAAGCATTCCTGTGTGTGTGTGTGTGTGTGTGTGTGTGTGTGTGTGTGTGTGTGTGTGTGTGTGTGTGTGTGTGTGTGTGTGTGTGTGAGCCTGTTCCTCTCAGTGGGGTGTGATGTGTATCCTGAGATCCACAGAGTGGGAGAGAGAACTGCAAACTTTCCCAAGAACAAAAAACCACTGCTCTGTCTACCTGTCTGTCTCTCTGCCAGTCCATCTGTCTGTCGCTCCACCTCCGTCACTGTCCACCCGCCTGTCTCTCCCGTCTGTCTGCCTGCCTCTCCCCCTCCCTCTAGTCTGTCTGCCTGTCTCTCCACCTCCCTCTAGTCTGCCTGTCTCTCCCCCTCCCTCTCGTCTGTCTGTCTCTCCCGTCTGTCTGCCTGTCTCTCCACCTCCCTCTAGTCTGCCTGCCTGCCTCTCCCCCTCCCTCTAGTCTGTCTGCCTGTCTCTCCCCCTCCCTCTCGTCTGTCTGTCTCTCCCGTCTGTCTGCCTGTCTCTCCCCCTCCCTCTAGTCTGTCTGCCTGTCTCTCCACCTCCCTCTAGTCTGTCTGCCTGTCTCTCCCCCTCCCTCTAGTCTGTCTGCCTGTCTCTCCACCTCCCTCTAGTCTGCCTGTCTCTCCCCCTCCCTCTAGTCTGTCTGCCTGTCTCTCCCCCTCCCTCTCGTCTGTCTGTCTCTCCCGTCTGTCTGCCTGCCTCTCCCCCTCCCTCTAGTCTGTCTGCCTGTCTCTCCACCTCCCTCTAGTCTGTCTGCCTGCCTCTCCCCCTCCCTCTAGTCTGTCTGCCTGTCTCTCCACCTCCCTCTAGTCTGCCTGTCTCTCCCCCTCCCTCCGGTCTGCCTGTCTCTCCCCCTCCCTCCCGTCTGTCTGCCTGATCGGGGGGATGTGTGTGACCTGTCTGTCTGCCTGATCGGGATGTGTGTGACCTGTCTGTCTGCCTGATCGGGGGGATGTGTGTGACCTGTCTGTCTGCCTGATCGGGGGGATGTGTGTGACCTGTGTGACTGCAGGAGAGGATCCTGATGGTCTGTAGGTTTGGATCTCTCCTGCTTTTGTTCACAACACAGGATGAGGACCTTGTGGAAACCTTCTCCTGACCGGCCCATGATGTCATCGCCGGGCCGCTGGGCTAAAAACACGTTTGTTTTCTGTCACACACGCGTCCAGCCTCACGCCCAGCCTCACATGTACCCCCACAACCACCACCACGTTACCGTGGACACCGGCTACCATGGCAACAGCCTCCAAAAGGGAGGGAGGGGTCACGGAGGTCACGGAGGGGTCACTTTGACATTAACGGAGGAATTAACATAATTATAAGCTTGAGACAATCAGAAAGAAGTGAAGAACTTTTCAGATTATAGATATACAGTTGAATTAAATGTAAATATGTGTATACATGTATACATAATACAATGACAAGTAATGGCAATAAAAGAATCAAAAAGAGAAAGAATGAAACAAGAGGTTTTCTTTGTGGAAATGAGATGTAAACGGTGATGTGTGTGATGTTGTGTGTGTGTGTGTGCGTGTCTGTTGTGTGCGTGACAGTTAGGGGTAGGAGAGCATTCACACATCAGTCTAAAACAAGAACACACACACCCCGCCCCCATCAGGCCGGCCCAGTTTGTGCCTATAGTTGTCCATGGGTTCCTGGTATGTCTGGGGTGTGTGTATGTGGGGGGGGGGGGGGGGGGGGGGGGTGGGGGGGGTGTATCTGGGGGTGTGTATGTGGAGTGTGTTTATGTGGGGTGTGTGTGTATGTGTGGTGTGTGTATCGGGTGTGTGTATCTGGGGTGTGTGTATGTGGGGGGGGGGGGGGGGGGGTGTATCTGGGGGTGTGTTTATGTGGGGTGTGTGTGTGTATGTGTGGTGTGTGTATCGGGTGTGTGTATCTGGGGTGTGTGTATGTGGGGTGTGTGTATGTGGGGTGTGTGTATGGGGTGTGTGTATATCCGGGGTGTGTGTATCTGGGGGGGTGTATGTGGGGTGTGTGTATCTGGGGTGTGTATATTTGGGGGAGTGTATGGGGTGTGTATATGTGGTGTGTGTGTGTATGTGTGGTGTGTGTATGTCTATGAAACTGAGTGTGTCACATCTGTGCGTTGAGTAACACTTTCCCACACTCGTCTGATCTGAAACCATTCACACACACACACACACACACACACACACACACACACACACACACACACACACACACACACACACACACACACACACACACACACAGAGCTAGGTATGGTTGCCGTGGTTTGGAAGTGCATTCTGCAGCCCCAGAGCGGCACATGGTTTTCCATGCTGTTTGCTTTTCCTCTTCCCTCCCTTCAGCTCCACGCTTCAATCTATTCAAAACACCAAGGACGGCCTCGCTATTGTTCTCTTTGTGTTGCTCTGCACTCTGAGGGGTTACACACGCCTGCACACACACACCCGCACACACACCCGCACACACACACCCGCACACCCACACACACACCCACACACACACACACACACACACACACACAGACGCCCACACACCCACCCACACCCTCACACCCACACACCCGCACACACACACACACACCCGCACACACACACACACACACACACACACACACACCCGCACACACACACCCGCACACACACACACACCCTCACACCCACACACACCCACACACCCACGCCCACACACATGCTCTGGGTTCTATAAAGTCTGACATCAGCTCTCGCCTGCCTTTTCTTTGCCAAAACACGATCACAGCGATCGATAACGCTAATTGTGTTATTTGTGTTAATTGTGTGATCGATTGATTGCAACAATCGATCACAGCAATCAATCCATCTCAGGGATCGATGGATCATAACAATTGTTTGATCACAGCGATCGATCACGCTAATTGATCAATCACATCAAATGATCAAAGCGATTGATCACAGCGATCAATTTACCACGTCTCAGAGGCGGCCCAGGTGTTTGTATCTGTACCAGCCGAGAGTCTCTCTCTCTCTCTCTCTCTCTCTCTCTCTCTCTCTCTCTCTCTCTCTCTCTCTCTCTCTCTCTCTCTCTCTCTCTCTCTCTCTCTCTCTCTCTCTCTCTCTCTCTCTCTCTCTCTCTTTCTCTCTCTCTCAATAGAAGTGTGATTCACCTGCCAACTGTGTGTGACTGTGTGTGCGTCTATGTGTGTGTGTGTGTGTCTGTTTGTGTTTGCATGTCTGCGTGCACGTGTGTGGCGGGGTAGAGAGAGAGAGAGCAAACTAAATACTTCTCCCCATATACAGCCTAGATACTTTGACAGTAACCGTAATACTCTGGTACACAGGCTAAATAGAACTACTACAGAAAGTACACAAGCTAAGTACTCCTCCCCAGCCAGATGGTGAGCAGATAGTATTGTATCCAGACAGATAATGGTCGGTTAGGAATGAGTCACATGGGACTGCATTAGACAGCAGGGACGGCCAGTGAAACAATGGCGGCCATCTTGTTAGGAGCCAGCGGGAGGATCAGGGGACTGTTAGTGTGTCAGAGCTTTAAAAAGTCCCCCCAACTCTGCCCTGGGCTGGACCAAAACCTAACTGAATCACTGAAGCTTGCCCAATTAATGAATCCCTTAATGTGCAAATCAACACACGCTTGATGATTCTGTCAACAACACGACATGTTTGGGGGATATTAGTATGAAAACATTGGCCCCTCGGTTGTCTGGAAAGACAATAGGCCAGGGTTTGTTCCAATAACCAAACTTCTTATATTATATGATTTTGTTGAATCACATTATCAAGAGCAGTTGGATGTGAGATAATCTGCTGTTCTGAGAATCCTCTCAGATTCCTAAAGTACTGAGAAGTGGGCAGAGCTCCATCTGGTAGCAGAGCTCTCTGAGCCCCAGTAGATTCATCGATGTCTTTGAAGGAGACTTGCTATTAGTGTTCAGATGTTCCACCCATCTTCTGACAGCCCTGGCTTACTGCTGAGCCCTCTGCACGTCCCACACGTCCCACAAGGTCCCACAAGGTCCCACAAGGTCCCACAAGGTCCCACAAGGGCCCACACCGGCTGTGGGACGGTGTGGGCCCAGGGCAGATGGCTCTTTGCCTCCTCTGGTAGTTCAGTTCATAAGTAAACCCAGAGCCTTCGTCTGGCCTAGTCACGTAATCTGGTCCTCTGAAGACACGGACGCCTGGCGACCCAACAGGTTTGACTCTGGGTCCAAGAGATGCTGGAACCAGAACCACAAGGTGGACTGGGTCCTGCAGTCTGAGACCTCCCTCTGTGTCATGAGGTACATGACAGGTATACATGATTGACAGGTTTATCGTGAAGAGTGTTACAGCACTCATTTCTCTCTGTGATTCAGAGAGAAGATGATGTTTAAGAAGATAAGACAACACCTTATTGATCTTTTGTTTTGCATGATTACAATAGAAA
>JACYXH010000705.1:2352500-2360000 GCA_026745465.1 Lota lota | reverse complement strand
ATAACCTCACTTCCAACGATGAAGTAGCAGCACCCTCCCACCTTCAAACTGAAACGTGAAATCTAAATCAAAACCACTCCAAATATGTCCCATTCCTCTTGGTACCACCTATCTCTGCGGTCACTGGACTTTCTCACACAACTTAAAACCTCCATTTCTCCCCCTGTGAATAAGAGCAAACCCTTTGTGTTGCCAACTGTCCATCCGGACCCTAGCAACTTCCTGAAATAGGAATGTCCGAGGAATTCTTGGCTCCAGGGCCAACTCTCTGGCTACCTGGAGAGGGGAATTAGGAGCTTTATCCTTTAGTCAAGAATGCGGAAAGCCTGAACTTCTGACCAGACGGTTCAGATGGGAGAAAGGAAAAAGTTCCTGGGTAATGTGGGCAAACTTCTACTCTCCTCCTTTAAAACGCAAACAGACTAACAACAACTAAACTAAACTAACTAACCTTAACCCGACACCAAACACGCCATCATTTTGTTTGCTGCCAATTTGGTCACAAACGTTTTCACAAATGAATGTGTGGATACAGGTTCAGCTGATGAAGGTTGAGTTATACGTTTCATATGTGAGCTCACAGGCTAAGGGTTGGAGCTGGAACACAGAACACCACATGATTCCTGAACACAGCCGACACAACTTTAGTCATTGGTCCTCGTTGGATATTGTGTCAACATGTAGGCCAAACCAGCGGCCTACACATGGGTGCCACACATAATCTGTACGTTACCATGACCATACCAAACCCTAACCTAAAGTTCATCATCTCACACCTAAAATCTAAGCCATTTCCTTTTCTACCTGAACTTAACCTTCTTTAATCTCATACCTCAACTGCCCTTTCTCATGCATCATGGGAGCTGAGAGGCAGAAATCCTGGTCCCTCCCCCTCAGCCTTGGGGCTACCACGTAGCACCAGTGCTCCCTGATAGCATTCCACACTCATCACACCGCACTCAAGGTGACTACTGCTTCCCAGCCGCCCAGCTGCCAGCTAGCTAGACAGTTCGCTGCCAGCTAGCCAGACAGTTCGCTGCCAGCTAGCCAGACAGTTCGCTGCCAGCTAGCCAGACAGTTCGCAGCCAGCAAGCCAGTAGGCAGCTAGCAAGCGGCCATCCATAACGTTCCCAATTAACCAACCAGTTGGCATCCAGCTAGCCAGACAGCAGGCAGCCATCCAGCAAGCAGCCAACTAGCCAACCAGTTAGTAGCTAGCAGCCAGCTAGCCACAAGCTAGCACTCAACCAGCCGACTTACAGTAACTTAGCATCTAGCTAGCCATGAGCTAGCGGTCATTCATACACCAGTGGTCTGTGACGTCCCCACCAAGGCGGGACTTCCCGGGACCTCCCATCCGCACATCAAGGCTAGGGGAAGAGAGGGAGGTCTGTGATGGGTCCATGAGGGATTGGATGATCCAGAGGACATTATGGGATCAGAGACCAGCATGTCCGAGCACAGACAGCTGCAGGACGAAGAGACAAGGGAGGGCCTTAGGAGTACTGAGCGTTACACAGAAGAGAGTAACAGACAGAAGAGAGAGTAACAGACAGAAGACAGAGTAACAGACAGAAGACAGAGTAACAGACAGAAGACAGAGAAACAGACAGAAGACAGAGTAACAGACAGAAGAGAGAGAGAGTAACAGACAGAAGAGAGAGTAACAGACAGAAGAGAGAGTAACAGACAGAAGACAGAGTAACAGACAGAAGACAGAGTAACAGACAGAAGACAGAGTAACAGACAGAAGACAGAGTAACAGACAGAAGAGAGAGAGAGAGTAACAGACATAATAGAGAGTAACAGACAGAAGAGAGAGAGAGTAACAGACATAATAGAGAGTAACAGACAGAAGAGAGAGAGAGAGTAACAGACAGAAGAGAGAGAGTAACAGACAGAAGAGAGAGTAACAGACAGAAGAGAGAGTAACAGACATAATAGAGAGTAACAGACAGAAGAGAGAGTAACAGACAGAAAAGAGAGTAACAGACAGAAGAGAGAGTAACAGACAGAAGAGAGAGTAACAGACAGAATAGAGAGTAACAGACAGAAGAGAGAGTGTAACAGACAGAAAAGAGAGTAACAGACAGAAGAGAGAGTGTAACAGACAGAAAAGAGAGTAACAGACAGAAGAGAGAGTAACAGACAGAAGAGAGAGTAACAAACAGAAGACGCGGTTGTCACGGTAACGGACATTAGTTAGTGGTGATGTTGATAGTGTGATCTCTCAAACACCACCTCAAGTGTGTGTGTGTGTGTGTGTGTGTGTGTGTGTGTGTGTGTGTGTGTATGTGTGTATCTGGTCCACCAAGACCAGGAGCCTAGTCCACCAAGACCAGGAGCCTAGTCCACCAAGACCAGGAGCCTAGTTCACCAAGACCAGGAGCATAGTCCACCAAGACCAGGAGCCTAGTCCACCAAGACCAGGAGCCTAGCCTCAGAGAGCCACCCTGAGCTCCACACACACACACACACACACACACACACACACACACACACACACACACACACACACACACACACACACACACACACACACACACACACACACACACACACACACACACACACACAATCTGAAGTTCCACTCACCCTTGTCTGTCTGTCCGTCTTCTCTCCTCCTGGTGTCCTGCTCTTGAAACAACCCAGAGTATTCCTTGTTAACCCTTTGAGAACCCACGAGGCCAGGGGGCCAGGGGCCTGGGGGCCTGGGGCCTGGGGGCCAGGGGCCAGGGAGTCGGGTCTGGACCGACCTCTGACGCTGTGGGCCTGGCACTCAGGGCCGTCGTCAGATTCCTCAGACCCCCGTCACCTGCCGGTCGGGCGTCCGCTTCAAAACCTCCGCACATTTCAGCGCAGCTCGCGGCCTGCGGCGACGTCTGCACCAGAAACACAAGAGCGGAAAAATGAGAAACCCTGAAATACCTGTGGGAGGTCATTACCGGCCGGCCCCATCTAATCTGGGACGATGCATGTCCTCACGAATTCACACCGACACAGGAAATATTTCCCCTGTGCACATCTCTCTCTCCAGAGCACTTTGGAGGAGTCTGTGTCATCTGGACAGTTTCCATCTGCAGTACAGTGGCATCACCACTAGACCCTAACCCATCACCACTAGACCCTAACCCATCACCACTAGACCCAACCCATCACCACTAGACCCAAACCCATCACCACTAGACCCTAACCCATCACCACTAGACCCATCACCACTAGACCCATCACCACTAGACCCTAACCCATCACCACTAGACCCTAACCCATCACCACTAGACCCTAACCCATCACCACTAGACCCTAACCCATCACCACTAGACCCATCACCACTAGACCCTAACCCATCACCACTAGACCCATCACCACTAGACCCATCACCACTAGACCCTAACCCATCACCACTAGACCCTAACCCATCACCACTAGACCCTAACCCATCACCACTAGACCCATCACCACTAGACCCTAACCCATCACCACTAGACCCTAACCCATCACCACTAGACCCTAACCCATCACCACTAGACCCATCACCACTAGACCCTAACCCATCACCACTAGACCCATCACCACTAGACCCATCACCACTAGACCCTAACCCATCACCACTAGACCCTAACCCATCACCACTAGACCCTAACCCATCACCACTAGACCCTAACCCATCACCACTAGACCCTAACCCATCACCACTAGACCCTAACCCATCACCACTAGACCCTAACCCATCACCACTAGACCCATCACCACTAGACCCATCACCACTAGACCCTAACCCATCACCACTAGACCCTAACCCATCACCACTAGACCCTAACCCATCACCACTAGACCCTAACCCATCACCACTAGACCCTAACCCATCACCACTAGACCCATCACCACTAGACCCCTACCCACCACTAGACCTAGACCCCTAACACCATCACCACTAAGACCCCCTAACCCATCACCACTAGACCACTAACCCATCACCACTAGACCCTAACCCATCACCACTAGACCCTAAACCCACCCATCACCACAAACCCATCACCACTAGACCCCATCACCAACTAACTAGACCCTAACCCATCACCACTAGACCCTAACCCATCACCACTAGACCCCACCCATCACACTAGACCCTAACCCATCACCACTAGACCCTAACCCATCACCACTAGACCCTAACCCATTCACCACTAGAACCATCACCACTAACCCATCACCACTAGAACCCTAACCCATCACCACTAGACCCTAACCCCATCACCACTAGACCCATCACCACTAGACCCTAACCCATCACCACTAGACCCTAACCCATCACCACTAGACCCTAACCCATCACCACTAGACCCTAACCCATCACCACTAGACCCTAACCCATCACCACTAGACCCATCACCACTAGAGACCCTAACCCATCACCACTAGACCCTAACCCATCACCACTAGACCCCTAACCCATCACCACTAGACCCTAACCCATCACCACTAGACCCTAACCCATCACCACTAGACCCTAACCCATCACCACTAGACCCATCACCACTAGACCCTAACCCATCACCACTAGACCCTAACCCATCACCACTAGACCCTAACCCATCACCACTAGACCCTAACCCATCACCACTAGACCCTAACCCATCACCACTAGACCCTAACCCATCACCACTAGACCCATCACCACTCTAGACCCTAACCCATCACCACTAGACCCTAACATCACCACATAGACCCTAACCCATCACCACTAGACCCTAACCCTTCACACTACTAGACCCTAAACCCATCACCACTAGAAACCCTAACCCATCACCACTAGACCCAAACATAACCCTAACCCACCCATCAACCTAGACCCATCACCACTAGACCCTCTAACCCATCACCACTAGACCCTAACCCATCACCACTAGACCCATCACCACTAGACTAACCCATCTAACCCATCACCAAAGACCCTAACCCATCACCACTAGACCCATCAACCCCATCACCACTAGACCCATCACCACTAGACCCCACCCATCACCACTAGACCCAAACCCAACCCATCACCACTAGACCCTAACCCCATCACCCATACTAACCCCATCACCACTAACCACTAGACCCTAACACCCACCTAACCCATCAACCACTAGACCATCACCACTAGACCCTAACCCATCACCACTAGACCCATCACCACTAGACCCTAACCCATCACCACTAGACCCCTAACCCATCACCCCACTAGACCCTAACCCATCACCACTAGAAAACCCCATCACCACTAGACCCCTAACCCTAAACCATCACCACTAGACCTAACCCATCACCACTAGACCCTAACCCATCACCACTAGACCCTAACCCATCACCACTAGACCCATCCCCCCTAACCCATCACCACTAGACCCTAACCCATCACCACTAGACCCCACTAAACCCTAACCCATCACCACTTAACCCATCACCACTAGACCCAAACCCATCACCACTAGACCCTAACCCATCACCACTAGACCCTAACCCCCATCACCACTAGACCCTAACCCATCACCACTAAGACCCATCACCACTAGAACCATCACCACTAGACCCTAACCCATACCACCACTAGACACTAACCCATCCCACCACAGACCCCTAACCCATCACCACTAGACCCTAACCCCCCACCACTAGACCCTAACCCAACCACCACTAGACCCTAACCCATCACCACTAGACCCTAACCCATAAAACCCATCACCCAAAAACCCATCACCACTAACCCCCCCCATCCCCAAAACACCCACCCTAAACCACCCATACCTAACCCCCAACACAACCATCACCCACTAGACCCTAACCCATCACCACTAGACCCTAACCCATCACCACTAGACCCTAACCCCCATCACCCACCCTAGACCCTAACCCATCACCACTAAAACCCATCACCACTAAACCCAAAAAGAAAATCACCACTAGACCCCCCCATCACCCAACCACTAGACCCTACCCATCACCACTAGACCCCTAACCCATCACCACTACGACTAACCCAATAAACCTACCAACACCACTAGAAATAACCCCACCCACAAACCCACTAAAAACCCTAAACACCCCCCAAAAAAATACCACTAGAAACCCATCACCACTAGACCCTAACCCCACTAGACCCTAACCCATCATCACCCCACCACCAATAACCATAACCCATCACCAAACCTAAATCACCACCTAACCCATCACCACATCACCCTAAAACCCATCACCACTAACCCATCACCACTAGACCCTAACCCATCACCACTAGACCCTAAACCCATATCACCACTAGATAACCCATCACCACTAGACCCTAACACCACTAACCACCACAAAACCAACTCTAACCCATCACCACTAGACCCCATCACAACTCACCCATCACCACTTGACCCTAAAAACTCACCACCAACCCTAACCCCATCACCACTAAGAACCCAAACTAGACCTAACCATCACCACTAGACCCAACACCACCACCATACACCCATCACCACTAGACCCCAAATCCCACTAGCTAACCCATCACCACTAACCCATCACCACTAGACCCCCCTAACCCATCACCCTAACCCATCACCACTAGACCCATCACCACTAGACCTAACCCATAGACCACTAGACCCATCACACCCATACACCTAGACCCATCACCACTAGCCAACCACTAGACCCTCCCATCACCAAGACCATCACCCACTCCCAACCCATCACCACTAGACCCCAACCATAACACCACTAGACCATAACTAAACTATCCACCCACTCACCAGACCCATCACCACTAGACCCTAACCCATCACCACTAGACCCTAACCCATCACCACTAGACCCATCACCACTAGACCTAATAACCTAAACCCTCAAACTAGACCCCACCACTTAGACCCTAACCCATCACCACTAGACCCATATAAAATGACCCTAACCACACCCATCACCACTAGACCCATTCACCACTAGACCCATCACCACTAAACCCTAACCCCAAAACACTAACCCATCACCACTAGACCCTAACCCATCACCACTAGACCCTAACCCATCACCACTAGACCCCACCACTAGACCCCCCATCCACCACTTAGACCCTAGACCCCATCACCCACTAGACCCTAAAACCCCCTCACACCACTAGACCACTAACCCAACACCACTAGACTAACCCATCACCACTAGACCCTAACCCATCACCACTAGAACCCTAACCCATCACCACTAGAACCCATCCCCACTAGACCCTAACCCATCAACCACTAGACCCTAAACCCATCACCACCCATACCCCCCACCCTCCCCCCCTCACCACACCCCCTAGACCCCCCCACCCCCCACCCCCCCCCCCCCCACTAGACCCACCCCCCCCCATCACCCCCCCCCCCACCCCCCCACCACTAGACCCCCCCACCTAGACCCCCCCCCCCCCCCCCCTGACCCCCCCACAAACCCTAGACCCATCACCACTAGACCCTAACCCAACACTAG
>JACYXH010000705.1:2235000-2347500 GCA_026745465.1 Lota lota | reverse complement strand
ACAAATATGGCAAAGCATGTTTCTAAAATAAATGGCGTAGCCTAGCTTAAAGAAACAGGTTTCAATAATAAAAAGACTCAGACACTATTATTTATGAAGCCTCTTTGTAAACAAGTATTACAAAGAACTGAACAGGGTGATTAAATGCTGATCAAGAATATAAATGATATAACGGTTCGAATAAAAATGAAATAACGGTAAATTACGGTAAGAAGCATTTACACTCAGACCAAATGAGAGGATAAAAAGTTAAACTGTAAAAGATCGGAACAAACTATACCAAAACAAAGAAGTGAGGATAAAAAGAAAAACAAGCCAGACTGCAGTCTGGTCATAGAGCTGACCAATGTATCGATCAGCTGATCAACCTATTAATCAGCTGACTAATGGCGTAAAAGAGCATAATAGAAGAGCATGGAAGATAGTAAGACGAAAGATGACTTCTTAGTCATTTTAGACAGCAAATCAGATTGGATGGGGGGACTTTGAACTGCCAACCCCTAACCTTTGTTTCTTTTTCAACCTTTTCATTTGTGCTTTGACTGCGTGAGGCCGCTGTGTGCGCGGCTATCACTTGTGTAACCGTTAGAAAAAAGGCATGTTACCACAAAAAAATCCCCATAACGACGGCGTGCCTCAAGTTCTTAGAAACGCTCTTAGGAGAACCCAACGGCCAAATGCAGAGAACAGGGCGTAGCGAGTTCTGCGCCGCTCACTAGCATCGCAGCAAACGCTTTGAAATGACACGGTTCACACACAGTTCGTCAGTATTGATTATGAATAATATATAATATAATATAAGTTATATATATACTGCTCAAAAAAATAAAGGGAACACTTGGAGTTACATTGTGTTGTTTAAGTGTTCCCTTTATTTTTTTGAGCAGTATATATAAATATATATAACCCATAATTGTACCAATCTGTATTTCCTTATTAGGTATTCACAGTGTATCTGTGGATACCTATTGTTATTCTAGGGGTTTCTAGTCATTGATAACAGCATTCTGGAAAAATAGAATTAGGCCTGCTATGAATGGACAGAGAGGGAGACTTGGTGTATGAGTCTGAAAGTTAAAGTACCATCTTGAATATCTTCATGTAAATAAATGCTGTTAAGTCACTATCCATCTAGAATGAGGTCTACCAATTCACCTGTGGTGCCAACTTGCTGTAGTGTGTTCAAATGTGTGGTTTTAGAAACATCAGAAGAAACGCCAATCAAAGCCAAAAGGTGGGTACTACTCCACCCAAAGCCGGCTGACAATAGGGCCTTCATGTTAACCCACAAACGTACACACCCACACATATGCTCAAACTAGTTCCCCCACACCCCAGCACACCCCAACACACACACACACCTTGCTGTCGTTGCCTGTGAGGACAGTCTTAGACAAGGTTGTATGTGAAGTAGTGAGCAGAAGGGACAGCTCGGTGCAGCTCCTTCTTGGGCTGCAACGATTAGTCGATCAATCCATCAACAGAACATTTACTGAATCTAACTTTGATAATCAATTAATCATTTAAGTCATTTATCAAGTACCACTAACAAACATATGCTGCTTAATGCTACATAGGTTCAATTATTTGGTTCATATTAAATAAAATACATTTGTTTATTTTGTTTGTCAGAGTGTCAAGTACCTTTAAGACTTCATGTTGGACTCTGGTAACTATTGCTCAAAATATATGAAGGACTAAATGATTAATTGATTGAAAACATAACCGTTATTTGCACCCCTTGCTTATTCTACAGTACATGCCCCGAGTCCTGTGATTGGTTGCTCTACAGTACATGCCCCGAGTCCTGTGATTGGTTGCTCTACAGTACATGCCCCGAGTCCTGTGATTGGTTGCTCTACAGTACATGCCCCGAGTCCTGTGATTGGTTGCTCTACAGTACATGCCCCGCGTCCTGTGATTGGTTGCTCTACAGTACATGCCCCGAGTCCTGTGATTGGTTGCTCTACAGTACATGCCCCGCGTCCTGTGATTGGTTGCTCTACAGTACATGCCCCGCGTCCTGTGATTGGTTGCTCTACAGTACATGCCCCGCGTCCTGTGATTGGTTGAGCGGCTAGTGGGGAGCCTGTTGGTTCAACGGCTTTGTCCCAGATGTCTGCACACCTGTTGGGCTTGAAAGAGGCTCCACAGCCTTGGGAACCTCTTCCACCACCAACACCACCACCACCACCAGCACCAGCACCACCTATGACCCTGCTGCACTCAGTCCCAGGGGAAATACTACTAGTACCCAAATATATACTCACGCTACTAGATAGTATAGCTACTGTACTAGATACTATATATACTCATGCTACTAGATAGTATAGCTACTGTACTAGATACTATATATACTCATGCTACTAGATAGTATAGCTACTGTACTAGATACTATATATACTCATGCTACTAGATAGTATAGCTACTGTACTAGATACTATATATACTCATGCTACTAGATAGTATAGCTACTGTACTAGATACTATATATACTCATGCTACTAGATAGTATAGCTACTGTACTAGATACTATATATACTCATGCTACTAGATAGTATAGAAACTGTACTAGATACTATATATACTCATGCTACTAGATAGTATAGAAACTGTACTAGATACTATATATACTCATAATACTAGATAGTATAGCAACTCTGCCTGATAGAAACCATAGATACTGTACTAGATACTATAGCTATTGTACTAGATACTATATATACTGTACTAGATACTATAGCTACTGTACTAGATACTATATATACTGTACTAGATAAATACTATAGCTACTGTACTAGATACTATATATACTGTACTATATACTATATATACTATAGCTACTGTACTAGATAGATACTGTATATATACTGTACTAGATACTATATATACTGTACTATATACTATAGCTACTGTACTAGATACTATATATACTATAGCTACTGTACTAGATAGATACTATGGCTACTGTACTAGATAGATACTATAGATACTGTACTAGATAGATACTATATACTGTACTAGATAGATACTATAGATACTGTACTAGATAGATACTATAAATACTGTACTAGATACTATATATACTGTACTATATACTATAGCTACTGTACTAGATACTATAGCTACTGTACTAGATACTATATATACTGTACTAGATACTATAGCTACTGTACTAGATACTATAGATACTGTCCTAGATACTATAGATACTGTACTAGATAGTACTATAGATACTGTACTAGATACTAGATACTGTACTAGATACTATAGATACTGTACTAGATAGATACTATAGATATTGTACTAGATACTATAGATACTGTACTAGATAGATACTATAGATATTGTACTAGATACTATAGATACTGTACTAGATAGATACTATAGATATTGTACTAGATACTATAGATACTGTACTAGATAGATACTATAGGTACTGTACTAGATACTATAGATATTGTACTAGATAGATACTATAGATACTGTACTAGATACTATAGATACTGTACTAGATACTATAGATACTGTACTAGATAGATACTATACTAGATACTATAGCTACTGTACTAGATAGATACTATAGCTACTGTACTAGATACTATAGATACTGTACTAGATACTATAGATACTGTACTAGATAGATACTATAGATATTGTACTAGATACTATAGATACTGTACTAGATAGATACTATAGATACTGTACTAGATACTATAGCTACTGTACTAGATACTATAGATACTGTACTAGATACTATAGATACTGTACTAGATAGATACTATAGATATTGTACTAGATACTATAGATACTGTACTAGATAGATACTATAGATACTGTACTAGATACTATAGCTACTGTACTAGATAGATACTATAGCTACTGTACTAGATACTATAGCTACTGTACTAGATAGATACTATAGCTACTGTACTAGATACTATAGATACTGTACTAGATACTATACTAGATAGTATAAAATATATTACCGTATACTACTTAGTACAGTATCTTTGAATGGAAAAGTATTGAAGAATAAACGACTAAATACAAAAAAAAAGGATTGTGTGTGGATCTTAACTTCCAGACCTTGTGTACTCTTCACAAAAGACAGTAGCCTCCTATTCAGCACGTGTTGAAACACAGCAGGTGTGGGTGCTCTGAGGATCCATGTGGGCCATCAGCAGGGCCCTGACCCCAGACCATCAGCAGGGCCCTGACCCCAGACCATCAGCAGGGCCCTGACCCCAGACCATCAGCAGGGCCCTGACCCCAGACCATCAGCAGGGCCCTGACCCCAGACCATCAGCAGGGCCCTGACCCCAGACCATCAGCAGGGCCCTGACCCCAGACCATCAGCAGGGCCCTGACCCCAGACCATCAGCAGGGCCCTGACCCCAGACCATCAGCAGGGCCCTGACCCCAGACCATCAGCAGGGCCCTGACCCCAGACCATCAGCAGGGCCCTGACCCCAGACCATCAGCAGGGCCCTGACCCCAGACCATCAGCAGGGCCCTGACCCCAGACCATCAGCAGGGCCCTGACCCCAGACCATCAGCAGGGCCCTGACCCCAGACCATCAGCAGGGCCCTGACCCCAGACCATCAGCAGGGCCCTGATCCCGTCACATCGCACGTCGTTCATCTGAAGAACACGAGCAGAGGGCTGCCAGGTTGGATGAACCATCCATACATGGTCCCCCTTATTGGACAGTGACAAGAAGGTCTGGCACGTCTGCAGCAGCCAACATCACCGTGAGACACAAGAATGGACATTCATTATGAACTCCAAACTATGGACACATCCCCTAATAACTTGAACTGCAGCCATGTGTGTTTACTTCTACAAACTTTGAGTCATTTTAGCAAACGCTGAGGTAGGGCTTAGGGCCTCTTGCTCCATGCAACTACAAATACTCAGCTGACATCGGCCTGCTCACCCACAAACCTTTGGCTGGGAGTTGAACACCCTAACCACTATTCTGCCCCCTGATAACTGCGGTAGCTACGAACACCTTCAGCTCCAGTCAGATCAGTGTGCTGCGACACACATACACACACACACACACACACGGTTATAATGCATGCAGCACTTCCCTCTTAAGGTCAACTACAGGTACTGCAACCACTGTGCTTCGGGGGTGTGTGTTTGTATATCTTATACGTAAGAAGTGTCTCAGGGTGAGCAGTGAGGGCCTCCCCCCGCACACACACACACAGAGAGAGAGAGAGAGAGAGAGAGAGAGAGAGAGAGAGAGAGAGAGAGAGAGAGAGAGAGAGAGAGAGAGAGAGAGAGAGAGAGAGAGAGAGAGAGAGAGAGAGAGAGAGAGAGAGAGAGAGAGAGAGAGAGATCCTCTCTGGTCCCCAGGGTATCAAACCCAGTTAGAGTCTAGCTGGAGTAGATTCTGGAGCTGATGGACGCCGCATGTGGAGGAGAGGGGATGAGAACAGTAGAGTATAGTGGAGTAGAGTACAGAACAGTAGAGTACAGGAGAGGAGCGTAGAGTACAGGAGAGGAGCATAGAGTACAGTACAGGAGAGAAGAGTAGAGTACAGTACAGTAGAGTACAGGAGAGGAGCGTAGAGTACAGGAGAGGAGCATAGAGTACAGTACAGGAGAGTACAGTAGAGTAGAGTACAGTAGAGGAGAGTACAGTAGAGGAGAGTACAGTATAGGAGCGTAGAGCACAGGAGAGGAGAGTAGAGTACAGTAGAGTACAGTTGAGGAGAGTACAGTACAGTAGAGTACAGTAGAGGACAGTAGAGTACAGTAGAGTACAGGAGAGGAGCGTAGAGTACAGGAGAGGAGCATAGAGTACAGTACAGGAGAGTACAGTAGAGTAGAGTACAGTAGAGGAGAGTACAGTAGAGGAGAGTACAGTATAGGAGCGTAGAGCACAGGAGAGGAGAGTAGAGTACAGTAGAGTACAGTTGAGGAGAGTACAGTACAGTAGAGTACAGTAGAGGACAGTAGAGTACAGTAGAGTACAGGAGAGGAGCGTAGAGTACAGGAGAGGAGCATAGAGTACAGTACAGGAGAGTACAGTAGAGGAGAGTACAGTAGAGGAGAGTACAGTACAGGAGCGTAGAGCACAGGAGAGGAGAGTAGACTACAGTAGAGTACAGTAGAGTACAGTACAGTAGAGTAGAGGAGAGGAGAGTACAGTAGAGGACAGTAGAGTAGAGTAGAGGAGAGGAGAGTACAGTAGAGGAGAGTACAGTAGAGGAGAGTACAGTACAGTAGAGTACAGTACAGTAGAGTACAGTAGAGTAGAGGAGAGTACAGCAGAGGAGAGTACATTACAGTAGAGTACAGTAGAGGAGAGTACAGTACAGTACAGTAGAGGAGAGTACAGTACAGGAGCGTAGAGCACAGGAGAGGAGAGTAGACTACAGTAGAGTACAGTAGAGTACAGTACAGTAGAGTAGAGGAGAGGAGAGTACAGTAGAGGACAGTAGAGTAGAGTAGAGGAGAGGAGAGTACAGTAGAGGAGAGTACAGTAGAGGAGAGTACAGTACAGTAGAGTACAGTACAGTAGAGTACAGTAGAGAGTAGAGGAGAGTACAGCAGAGGAGAGTACATTACAGTAGAGTACAGTAGAGGAGAGTACAGTACAGTACAGTAGAGGAGAGTACAGTAGAGGACAGTTCAGTACAGTAGAGTAGAGTACAGTAGAGTAGAGTACAGTAGAGGAGAGTACAGTACAGTAGAGTAAAGTAGAATGCAGTGAAAGTACACAAGCACATTCATTCCTGAACCAGACTTTAAGTTAAAGAAACAAAGTTTCAGCAGAAGATTTTTAAACTAGTTAATTATTGCTCATTATCATGTCATCAGTACTCCCTCCCTCTCTAGTAGAGGTTTTGAGAAAGCAGTACAGTACAGTCTAGGGTATTACAGTACAGAGTAGGAAGAGTTACAGTAGAGTTGTACAGTAGAGAGAGAGAGAGTATGTAGAGAGGTAGAGAGTAGAGGAGAGAGAGAAGAAGGAGAGTAAGTAGGGAGAGTAAAGGGAGTACAGTAGAGGAGAGAGAGTGAGAGAGAGGAGAGAGAGAGTACAGAAGTAAGGAGAGTACAGAAGAGAGAGTACAGAGGGAAGAGTGAGGAGTACAGTGGGAGAGGAATGAGGGCAGTAGAGAGAGTACAGTAAGGGTACAGGGAGGATGGGGTAGAGTGAGATCAGAGAATGAGTGAGAGACAGAGAGAGTGAGGAAGTATGAGAGAAGAAGAGAAGGAGAAGAAACAAAGAGAGAGTTGAAAACATAGGAGGAGAGGGGGAGAGGAGAGAACAGTACAGAGGAGAGGGAGGAGAAATGAGAGAGAGAGACATGAGAGAGGAGAGAGGAGAGTGAGGAGAGAGAGGAGAGAGGTGAGAGAGAGAGAGGCGAGGAGAGAGAGAGAGAGCGAGAGAGAGAGAGAGAGAGAGACAGACAGACAGAGAGAGAGAGAGACAGACAGAGAGAGAGACAGACAGAGACAGACAGAGAGACAGAGAGACAGACAGACAGACAGACAGACAGACAGACAGACAGACAGACAGACAGACAGACAGAGAGAGAGAGAGGTGTGTATGCAAAGCAGGGAGCAGGCTGCAGATGCTGTCCGAGGGTGAGGGGGTGGGGGGGGGGGTGAGGAGGGGGAGACACAAGGAGCCTCAGCACCATGTCACTCGCCTCTCCCCCTCCCCCATCATTCCTTCACCCCTCCTAGCGTCCCTCAGAACCCCAACAGCAACAGTGGGTTCAAGAGACAGCCTGATAAAACATCCTCAACTGTGTGTGGAGTTTGGACACACACACCTAACACACACTTAACATACCTAACACACACACACACCTAACACACACACACCTAACATACCTAACACACACACACACACCTAACACCCTAGAAGAAAGAGGTTGAGAGAATTTGAACGAGTCTCCATGCGTCTCCCCTGACCCATGGAGGGCTAGGGTTAAGGGCTCACATCAGGCCAGACACCACACCCTGACCCCTGGAGGGTTAGGGGCTCATGGCCACACCTCAGGCCAGACACCACACCCTGACCCCTGACCCCTGGAGGGTTAGGGGCTCATGGCCACACCTCAGGCCAGACACCACACCCTGACCCCTGACCCCTGGAAGGCTAGGGGCTCATGGCCACACCTCAGCCCAGACACCACACCCTGACCCCTGGAAGGCTAGGGGCTCATGCCACACTCTCAGCCACCCCTGACCCCTGGAAGGCTTTCATGGCCACACCTCAGCCAGACACCACTGCCTGCCCCCATGGCCCAATACACGTCCTGGTAGTCAACACAGGCAGCTGGTTCACTGCACAGCAGAGAGAGCTGGTCTGAAGCAGCCAGCAGGAGGGGGGGGGGGGGGGGGGGGGGGGGGGGGGGGGGGGGGGGGGGGGGGGGGGGGGGGGGGCAGATGAGAGAGAGGGGTGATAGATAGAGAGACCATGACCCAGTAGTACTGTATACACAGCTAAGTGGAACTAATCAGAAAGGAGTTTCACTGTCATAAGACCAGGGATTTGCATACATTAAAGCATGGGACTATTCAGGAGCTGGCCTCCTGAATAGTGTGTGTGTAGTCACACGCACAGACAGACAGACAGACAGACAGACAGACAGAAAGAAACAGACAGAGAGAGAGAGAGCGAGAGAGACAGAGACAGAGAGAGAGAGAGCGACAGAAACACAGAAATACTATGTTGTTGTAGGGATTGACTACACCGACAAATCAGCAATCAACTTCTCTTCCTGAATTAGCCATCGACTTCACAGACTGAATCAGTGACCCCTTCACAGACTGAATCAGTGACCCCTTCACAGACTGAATCAGTGACCCCTTCACAGACTGAATCAGTTACCCCTTCACAGACTGAATCAGTGACCCCTTCACAGACTGAATCAGTGACCCCTTCACAGACTGAATCAGTGACCCCTTCACAGACTGAATCAGTGACCCCTTCACAGACTGAATCAGTGACCCCTTCACAGACTGAATCAGTGATCGACTACACAGACTGAATAAGTAAATCAACCTCAAACACTTAATCAGCGATCGACTGATGGACCTTAATTGGTGATCGACTACACACACTGAAATGGCAATCGACTTCTTCGCCTTCATCGGCGCTCGACTCCTCTGGCCTGATCTCCCAGAGCGCTATGGTGGAATCCAGACCGGTCCATGAACCGTGGCTCTGAAAACATGAGGACCAGAGGGGAAGCAGGCCCCCCACCACAACAAGGAGGTCAATGGACCAGAACCGGGGAGCCTGGAGCTCCCCCCCCCCCCCCCCCACACACACACACATTAATACTAAGAGCCCCCCACACACACATTAATACTAAGAGACCCCCCCTCCCACACACACATTAATACTAAGAGACCCCCCCCTCCCACACACACATTAATACTAAGAGAGACCCCCCCACACACATTAATACTAAGAGACCCCCCCTCCCACACACACATTAATACTAAGAGACCCCCCACACACACACCCACACATTAATACTAAGAGACCCCCCCTCCCACACACACATTAATACTAAGAGACCCCCCCCTCCCACACACACATTAATACTAAGAGACCCCCCACACACATTAATACTAAGAGACCCCCCCTCCCACACACACATTAATACTAAGAGACCCCCCCACACACACACATTAATACTAAGAGACTCCCCCCCACACACATTAATACTAAGAGACCCCCCACACACACACACATTAATACTAAGAGACCCCCCCACACACATTAATACTAAGAGACCCCCCCACACACACACATTAATACTAAGAGACCCCCCACACACACACACATTAATACTAAGAGACCCCCCCACACACATTAATACTAAGAGACCCCCCCCACACACACATTAATACTAAGAGACCCCCCCCCACACACATTAATACTAAGAGACCCCCCCACACACACACATTAATACTAAGAGACCCCCACACACACACACATTAATACTAAGAGACCCCCCCCACACACACATTAATACTAAGAGACCCCCCCCCACACACACATTAATACTAAGAGACCCCCCCACCCCCCCACACACACACATTAATACTAAGAGACCCCCCCACACACACACATTAATACTAAGAGACCCCCACACACACACACATTAATACTAAGAGACCCCCCCCACACACATTAATACTAAGAGACCCCCCCACACACACATTAATACTAAGAGACCCCCCCCACACACATTAATACTAAGAGACCCCCCCACACACATTAATACTAAGAGACCCCCCCCACACACACATTAATACTAAGAGACCCCCCCCCACACACATTAATACTAAGAGACCCCCCACACACACATTAATACTACCACACACATTAATACTAAGAGACCCCCCCCCACACACATTAATACTAAGAGACCCCCCCCACACACATTAATACTAAGAGACCCCCCCACACACATTAATACTAAGAGACCCCCCCCACACACACATTAATACTAAGAGACCCCCCCACACACACATTAATACTAAGAGACCCCCCCCACACACATTAATACTAAGAGACCCCCACACACACACACATTAATACTAAGAGACCCCCCACACACACACACATTAATACTAAGAGACCCCCCCCACACACACATTAATACTAGAGACCCCCCCCACACACACACATTAATACTAAGAGACCCCCCCCCACACACACATTAATACTAAGAGACCCCCCCACACACACACATTAATACTAAGAGACCCCCACACACACACATTAATACTAAGAGACCCCCACACACACACACACATTAATACTAAGAGACCCCCCCACACACACATTAATACTAAGAGACCCCCCCACACACACATTAATACTAAGAGACCCCCCCACACACACACATTAATACTAAGAGACCCCCCCACACACATTAATACTAAGAGACCCCCCCCACACACACATTAATACTAAGAGACCCCCCCCACACACATTAATACTAAGAGACCCCCCCACCACACACATTAATACTAAGAGACCCCCCCACACACACATTAATACTAAGAGACCCCCCCACACACACACATTAATACTAAGAGACCCCCCCCACACACATTAATACTAAGAGACCCCCCCACACACACACATTAATACTAAGAGACCCCCACACACACACACATTAATACTAAGAGACCCCCCCCACACACACATTAATACTAAGAGACCCCCCCCCACACACATTAATACTAAGAGACCCCCCCACACACACATTAATACTAAGAGACCCCCCCCCCCACAACACATTAATACTAAGAGACCCCCCCACACACACATTAATACTAAGAGACCCCCCCCACACACACATTAATACTAAGAGACCCCCCCCACACACACATTAATACTAAGAGACCCCCCCACACACACACATTAATACTAAGAGACCCCCACACACACACACATTAATACTAAGAGACCCCCCCCCACACACACATTAATACTAAGAGACCCCCCCCACACACACATTAATACTAAGAGACCCCCCCCCACACACATTAATACTAAGAGACCCCCCCACACACACATTAATACTAAGAGACCCCCCCCACACACACACATTAATACTAAGAGACCCCCCCCCACACACACACATTAATACTAAGAGACCCCCCCACACACACACATTAATACTAAGAGACCCCCCCACACACACACATTAATACTAAGAGACCCCCCCCCACACACACATTAATACTAAGAGACCCCCCCCCACACACACATTAATACTAAGAGACCCCCCCACACACATTAATACTAAGAGACCCCCCCACACACACACACATTAATACTAAGAGACCCCCCCACACACACACACACATTAATACTAAGAGACCCCCCCACACACACACACACATTAATACTAAGAGACCCCCCCCCACACACACACATTAATACTAAGAGACCCCCCCACACACATTAATACTAAGAGACCCCCCCCCACACACACACATTAATACTAAGAGACCCCCCCACACACACACACACATTAATACTAAGAGACCCCCCCACACACACACACACATTAATACTAAGAGACCCCCCCACACACACACATTAATACTAAGAGACCCCCCCACACACATTAATACTAAGAGACCCCCCCCACACACACACACATTAATACTAAGAGACCCCCCCACACACACACATTAATACTAAGAGACCCCCCCACACACACACATTAATACTAAGAGACCCCCCCACACACACACATTAATACTAAGAGACAGAGACAGAGAGAGATAAAGTGGCAGAGACAGAGAGAGACAGAGAGAGGGAGAGAGACAGACAGAGAGATATAGAGTGCAGAAGACAGAGAGAGACAGAGAGAGAGACAGGGGGACAGAGAGAGACAGAGAGAGGGAGAGAGACAGACAGAGAGATATAGAGTGCAGAAGACAGAGAGAGACAGAGAGAGAGACAGGGGGACAGAGAGAGACAGAGAGAGAAAGAGACAGTTCCTGTGTTCTAGGGTGAAAGGGACGGACGCTGGACGCAAGAAGAAACTTCTGGTTGTTATGAAAAACCACCCAGAGCCACTACTGGAAGACATATCAATCAGCCTGCTGTCTCACCCCATGGGATTCTGGGGGGAGAGAGGGAGAGGGTGGTGGAGAGGGGGAGAGAGGGTGGTGGAGAGAGAGAGAGAGTGATGGAGAGGGGGAGAGAGGGTGGTGGAGAGGGGGAGAGAGGGTGGTGGAGAGGGGGAGAGAGGGTGGTGGAGAGGGGGGAGAGGGTAGTGGAGAGGGGGAGAGAGGGTGGTGGAGAGGGGGAGAGGGTGGTGGAGAGAGAGAGGGTGGTGGAGAGGGTGGTGGAGAGGGGGAGAGGGTGGTGGAGAGAGAGAGGGTGGTGGAGAGGGTGGTGGAGAGGGTGGTGGAGAGGGGGAGAGGCTGGTGGAGAGGGGGAGAGAGAGGGTGATGGAGAGAGAGCAAGAGAAGCATGTTTTGAACGTCCTCGCCAGCTGCTCAATAGGAGAGCAGAAGTGTTCCCAATCTGCAGACGCAGTGTGAAACGCTCCTCCTTTCTCATCCAGAGGATAAACAGACAGCCGTGGAAATGGACATGAAAGTAGCGCTGGGTGGTGAGAAATACAAGGTGAACAAAGAGACCAACTGAAAGATCTGATCAATAAAACAGGAACAAAGAGGGGTTAGCTGGAAGCACTGTTCCAAGTTCACACCCAGACTAGTTACTAGTTACCTAGTTACTGATCAGATACCTCCATCAAGCACTGTTCCAAGTTCACACCCAGACTAGTTACTAGTTACCTAGTTACTGATCAGATACCTCCATCAAGCACTGTTCCAAGTTCACACCCAGACTAGTTACTAGTTACCTAGTTACTGATCAGATACCTCCATCAAGCACTGTTCCAAGTTCACACCCAGACTAGTTACTAGTTACCTAGTTACTGATCAGATACCTCCATCAAGCACTGTTCCAAGTTCACACCCAGACTAGTTACTAGTTACTAATGAGATACCTCCATCAAGCTGGAAGCACTGTTCCAAGTAATACATGTATTCAAAAGTCATCTTCATTCATATCTTAATATATACTCATTAAAACATTAACAACTCTACATTCATATCTTGATATATACTCATTAATACATTAAAGTCATCTACATTCATATCTTAATATATACTCATTAATACATTAAACTCATCTACAGTCATATCTTAATATATACTCATTAATACATTAAAAACTCATCTACATTCATATCTTAATATATACTCATTAATACATTAAACTCATCTACATTCATATCTTAATACATACTCATTAATACATTAAACTCATCTACATTCATATCTTAATATATACTCATTAATACATTAAACTCATCTACATTCATATCTTAATATATACGCATTAATACATTAAACTCATCTACAGTCATATCTTAATATATACTCATTAATACATTAAAAACTCATCTACATTCATATCTTAATATATACTCATTAATACATTAAACTCATCTACATTCATATCTTAATATATACTCATTAATACATTAAACTCATCTACATTCATATCTTAATATATACTCATTAATACATTAAACTCATCTACATTCATATCTTAATATATACTCATTAATACATTAAACTCATCTACAGTCATATCTTAATATATACTCATTAATACATTAAAAACTCATCTACATTCATATCTTAATATATACTCATTAATACATTAAACTCATCTACATTCATATCTTAATATATACTCATTAATACATTAAACTCATCTACATTCATATCTTAATATATACTCATTAATACATTAAAAACTAATCTACATTCATATCTTAATATATACTCATTAATACATTAAACTAATCTACATTCATATCTTAATATATACTCATTAATACATTAAAAACTCATCTACATTCATATCTTAATATATACTCATTAATACATTAAACTCATCTTCATTCATATCTTAATATATACTCATTAAAACATTAAAAACTAATCTACATTCATATCTTAATATATACTCATTAATACATTAAACTCATCTTCATTCATATCTTAATATATACTCATTAATACAAAAAACTCATCTACATTCACATCTTAATATATACATTAAAAACTCATCTTCATTCATATCTTGATGTATTTAACGATAACCTTGCAGGGGAACTAGTGGAGTATTGAAATGGTCCATAGCAGTAGTTAACTAGAAGTAACTATAGCTGGTTGTTACTAGATGATTAGTGACTTTTGGAAGTTGACTTGTGATAAGTACCCTAGATAACCCTGATATAGGTAAGTAATAGTAACTTTTCGGTTACAGGTTAATATTACTAGTCAACTATACCTATTACTAGTCAACAGGTAAGAAGTAGATTAATGATATGTGACAAGTAACTACAGTGACCAATCACTAGTAACTAGTGATAGTTGACTATAGTAGTTATAGGGAGCTGGTTAAAGCTGAGTAGTGATATGTAGCTAACAGTGACTGTGTTAAAGTGCATCAGCTGGGAGCAGGCCTTAGCTGACCTCTGTGTGTGTGTGTGTGTGTGTGTGTGTGTGTGTGTGTGTGTGTGTGTGTGTGTGTGTGTGTGTGTGTGTGTGTGTGTGTGTGTGTGTGTGTGTGTGTGTGTGTGTGTGTGTGTGTGTGTACTTCATAACACAGACATTTTCCATTCTGTCACCAAGCACAAGAGCTCTTGTGCTTGGTGGCCAGTGTATCGAACGCTGCTTGAATAGCTGCTAGCATATTATGTAGCATAGCAAGTAGCTGCTAGCATAGCGAGTAACTACAAGCGTAGGGAGCAGCTTCTAGAATAGCTAGCACCATCTAAGGTATCGTGTAGCTTCTAGCTGCTGGCGTAGTGACCAGGTTCTGGCATAAGGAGTATCTGCTAGTATAGCAGCTAACTTAGCATGTAGAAGCTAGTGTAACAAGTAGCAGCTAGCACAGTGACTAGCATAGCAAGCAGTGGCTAACTTGTAGTTATGTATGTAGCAGTTTGTGTAGTGAAGCCACCACTACATGACCTCAGCCTGTTGGCAGAGCAGTGGACATTCCCACTGAGATCCTGGACCAACAAAGACCACAGTTGTTCTGCTGGCCTGGAGCTGCTGTGGGGATTTCTGAGGCCCGTCAGGCCCTCTCTCCTTCTCTCAGTATTTTCCTCTCCCTCTTTCTCTCGCTTCCATTCTCTCTTCATCCTCCTCTCTCCTCTTCCTCTTTGTATCGCCCCATCTTCATCTCACCTGCCCTCTCCCTATCTCTCTCCCTCCCTCCCTCCCTCTTTCTCTCTCTGAAGAGCAGTAAGCATGTTTGCTGATGTTACCTTTGTGCTACTTAGCGTGCTACAGTGTGTATTAAAGGAGCTGGCGTTAGCTCCCAGAGTTACGTCACAGTACAGTAACAGTACAGGATGATGTCACTGGGTATGGATGGCTAGCTGAGAGGAGGCTACAAGCTAATACAAACATGCTAACATGGGCTACCTTTACTTATCCTTTACACTCATGTTGCTGTTCACAGTATGAGTGTACCTGAGGTTTGTGAACGTGCAGAATGTGTGTGTGTGTGTGTGTGTGTGTGTGTGTGTGTGTGTGTGTGTGTGTGTGTGTGTGTGTGTGTGTGTGTGTGTGTGTGTGTGTGTGTGTGTGTGTGTGTGTGTGTGTGTGTGTGTGTGTAAGTCAATCATTTCTTAGATTGACTGTTAGAATTTAACTTACACTCAAACCTCACAAACGTGTCCTCAAACAAAGAGTGAGACCACGTGTCCTGAATGACGTGCATCACTGTAGCGTCATAATTCACATTTCTTTAGGTTCACTAGCATCCCCTAGTGGACATAGTGAATATCAAACTGAATTTATATCTTGGAAGCCATGCTTCCATGTGTAGCCGTTAGTTATAGTTATAGCCCACTCCCATTCATATTGCTCTATCCAGCTTATGGCCAAGTATGGCTGACGTAAGACCATGTCATGCTCATCAGTATTTCACATATTAGACGAGAATGTGGCCTTTACTGTTGTAAACTTCGGTACATAGAAAATACATTTTGTGTATTTGTACACAAAGTATGAATGCAGTAAAGCTCACACGTGACAGGGTACTGTACTATTATTATTATTATTATTATTATTATTATTATTATTATAGTATTCTCCACAAAACGACTCGCTGCACGAATGCGAGAACGCATATTCAACCGCTGCCTCCTATCCCAACGTGAGCTCAGGGGACCACCAGTGTGCGTGTGTGTTTGAATCCAATACTCGGTTAACTGCGTCATCTCCTGGTAATTTCCCTTACGCATTCAACATTTGACAGATGGATACACACACTGAAGCACGGGCAGAAACACACACAAATTTATTTAGACCATTGGTGAATCTTTGGTTAATACTGCCATCTAGTGGCAACCCAATATAACAGCAACGACCAAGGTGGTGTGTGTGTGTGTGTGTGTGTGTGTGTGTGTGTGTGTGTGTGTGTGTGTGTGTGTGTGTGTGTGTGTGTGTGTGTGTGTGTGTGTGTGTGTGTGTGTGTGTGTGTGTGTGTGTGTGTGTGTGTGTGAGTGATAGAAGAACAATATTTAATCACTTGGCAGATGTTTTTTCCAAAGCGAGATAGATAGGTGAGATAATCGACAAGGAAAGGAAAGCGATAAGTATAGTATAGAGTAGCTATAGGAAGACACACACACACACACACTTTAGCCAGATGTTTGTGTGAAAACATCTGGAGCTCGATTAGAACATGGACACAATCTGCTTATTTAAGTATTCAATGTCAACACAACAATCTGTCTATTTTAATTTTCACTGGAACTAAACAATCTGTTAATTTGACCTCAATTCTGTTTATTTGACCTCATATCTGTTTACATCAGCATTTGACTGCAGCAAAGAGGTAAGAGGTCAATATTTTGAGATATTGAACACAGGGCTGAGTAGGAACACAAACACAAAGGTTTGTTGATTTATCAAAACAAATATGAATGAATATGGATTTCTGAATATTTGTTTCATTTGACGCGACAGGACACGATTTTATCTGAAGACTTTTCTAAGCTGTGGGGCCACATGATCCCACAACTAGTCCCTCACATTCACTCGCTCACAAACACTGCTGATCTGATGAATAAGTGACCCTTCAGGGCATGGGCATTCATGTTGTCATGGAAACCTCAACCCTTGACCAGACCAGGAGACCAGCTACTGTATTTCAGTCCTACTTATATTCAAAACTCAACAGATAAACATCACACGTGTCACTTCCTGTCTGAGAGGAAGCCACGTCTTCTGACAGAGAGAGACACAGCTTGGTCTCCCTCTACTTCACTGGTCTGCACTCCACACACACACACACACACACACACGCACACACACACACACGCACACACACAACCCACAATCACACACGCACAACCCACAAGCACACGTGCACACACGCACACACACACACACACACACACACACACAACCCACAAACACACGTACACACATGCACACACACACACACAACCCACAAACATACACACAAACACACGTGCACACATGCACACACACAACCCACAAACAACACAACTACACAACAACACGTGTTTTTTACCCATCACTGATTCTAGAAACTTCTACTGGATAAAAACAGAAAAACAAACTGCAGTACCACATGTTCAATCTCCTGGCGTGAGGGTGCTAACTCTGTACCCTAGGACTGAACCCATTCAGTGAATGCACCCTGTTAGTGCCTTGCTCTGCCAGCGGGACTCAAACTGTGAGTCTGTAGGACAGTGGGTCTGTAGGACAGTGAGTCTGTAGAGGAGGACAGTGAGTCTGTAGGACAGGACAGTGAGTCTGTAGGACAGTGGGTCTGTAGAAGAGGACAGTGGGTCTGTAGGACAGTGGGTCTGTAGAAGAGGACAGTGGGTCTGTAGAAGAGGACAGTGGGTCTGTAGGACAGTGGGTCTGTAGAGGAGGACAGTGGGTCTGTAGAGGAGGACAGTGGGTCTGTAGGACAGTGAGTCTGTAGGACAGTGGGTCTGTAGGACAGTGAGTCTGTAGGACAGTGGGTCTGTAGGACAGTGGGTCCGTAGGACAGTGAGTCTGTAGGACAGTGGGTCTGTAGGACAGTGGGTCTGTAGGACAGTGGGTCTGTAGGACAGTGGGTCCGTAGGACAGTGAGTCTGTAGGACAGTGGGTCTGTAGAGGAGGACAGTGGGTCTGTAGGACAGTGGGTCTGTAGGACAGTGAGTCTGTAGGACAGTGGGTCTGTAGAGGAGGACGGTGGGTCTGTAGGACAGTGGGTCTGTAGGACAGTGGGTCTGTAGAGGAGGACAGTGGGTCTGTAGGACAGTGGGTCTGTAGGACAGTGTGTCTGTAGGACAGTGAGTCTGTAGGACAGTGGGTCTGTAGGACAGTGAGTCTGTAGGACAGTGGGTCTGTAGGACAGTGGGTCTGTAGGACAGTGTGCTGGTGTTGACGGGGTCTAGGCAGTGGTTGCGGTCTCTGTAGAACAGGACCGCCCTGGCAGGAAGTGTGACATCACCGTGTTGTAGCTTTGTTTCAGAAACACAACGGACACATTTCAAGCCCTCCGCCATGTTTAAAAGGCAGTAATCCTATGACACATTTCAAGCCCTCCGCCATGTTTAAAAGGCAGTAATCCTATGACAGATGGTGTCATAGTAGGTCACACATTATTAAACATTAGAAGAAGACTCAATCTACAAAAGTCTAGTGGTAAGGGGGTTTGACTCCCAAAAGGTTGTGGGTTCTATGCTCCATGACGCAGTAAGCCTAACCAACCCTACCTGCTGGAGAAGTATAAAACAAACTGTACTCATAGTATGAAGCTAGGAATATCCAACAGCAGATGAACTACAAACAGACTGAAGGTACAACATGATACCTAAGGCGACCTACACTTCATGGTTTCCTTTCCAGGAAGTGCAGTACTAACTGAGTTTGATAATGGGAAGTATTGCCGCTCTAATTTATGTACTTTAAACACTTTGTGTTCTTAAAAACACCTTTCCTATTAAATAATGCCCAAAGCATTGCAGGCACTGCTTTTAGCATTTTTCTTTGCTTTCCTAATACTCTTAATGAGGATCCATGAATAGATCATCGCAGGGAGCTCTCTCTCTCTCTCTCTCTCTCTCTCTCTCTCTCTCTCTCTCTCTCTCTCTCTCTCTCTCTCTCTCTCTCTCTCTCTCTCTCTCTCTCTCTCTCTCTCTCTCTCTCTCTCTCTCTCTCCCCCCCTCCCTCCCTCCCTCCCTCCCTCCCTCTCTCTCTCTCTCTCTCTCTCTCTCTCTCTCTCTCTCTCTCTCTCTCTCTCTCTCTCTCTCTCTCTCTCTCTCTCTCTCTCTCTCTCTCTCTCTCTCTCTCTCTCTCTCTCTCTCTCTCTCTCTCTCTCTCTCTCTCTCTCTCTCTCTCTCTCTGGGGGCGTGTCCTTGGAGGAGCCTGCATACAGATGTTGACGCTGTGCCCACATCCGCTCTGCTGCGTTATAAAACTACATCCATCTTAAAACAACTGTTATAAAACTACATCCATCTTAAAACATCTGTTATAAAACTACATCCATCTTAAAACATCTGTTATAAAACTACATCCATCTTAAAACATCTGTTATAAAACTACATCCATCTTAAAACATCTGTTATAAAACTACATCCATCTTAAAACAACTGTTATAAAACTACATCCATCTTAAAACAACTGTTATAAAACTACATCCATCTTAAAACAACTGTTATAAAACTACATCCATCTTAAAACAACTGTTATAAAACTACATCCATCTTAAAATACCATCTGTTGTAAAACTACATCCATCATAAAATAACATCTGTAATAAAACTACATCAGTTATAAAACTCCATCCATTATGAAACTCAATCGGTTGTACAGCTGGGGTTTGTGTCAGGATACATTAAGTACAGTATATTATACTTTAATATACTGTACCTACAGCTACACTATAAGTAAAGTATATTATACTTCAATATACCAAGCATAGTATGTTCAACTTTATGAATGGTGGAGGAGAGCTGCTCCTCCTCCTCCAGGAGAGCTGCTCCTCCTCCACCAGGAGAGCTGCTCCTCCTCCTCCAGGAGAGCTGCTCCTCCTTCTCCAGGAGAGCTGCTCCTCCACCACCAGGAGAGCTGCTCCTCCACCAGAAGTGCACCTCCACCAGGAGAGCTGCTCCTCCTCCAGCAGAGCTGCTCCTCCACCAGGAGAGCTGCTCCTCCACCAGACGTCTCTCTACTGACTACGACGTTTAAAGTTAAAACCACGACGACGGGAAACGGAAGTCGGATAATATTCGCAGCTTTAAGGCGCCTATAAAGTGAAGTTAGTCTTACCTGCACCGCTTCTCGTCCCCGGGCTGTAGAACCGTCTCGAACTGGGAATTGAACCCTCGACTAACTAACAAGGTGGAACACTTGTTTACTACGTCTCGGCCTGGACGCTGATTGGCTGGAGCGACGTGAGGCCACGCCCTCGTCCTCCGTCTTCACAGTCTTCATACTTGACTCTTAAAACCAATGATATACAAATGTATATTTTTTAATGTCTGCTTTAAAACGTATATTAAATATTTCCATTTTCCTGTACAGTTGTATTATATATCTCTGTATGCTGTATTTAATTTCTTTCTTCACAACGACCAATTCCTTGTATGGGAAAGGCTGGCAATAAAAAGCATGGTGATAGTAAGATCTTCGAAAATAGCCGTGTGATCTAACGAAACGTCAACAAAGCAGAACATGTACGCACACTGCAGGGGCGTCAGTTTCACTTCCACGTTGGGGGGACACGGATACAGAGAGGGGGGGACACGGAGAGGCGTGTGTGCTCCACAGATTGACGATGGTCGGTAATTATTATGAAATAGAAATACCCAACAATGTGTATAATGCACGGTGGACACTAAAGTACAGTCCATCTTCCAAGACTGACGGACATGCAGTGATTGCTAAAGTAACCAATGTACAAGAAATAGAAAATAACACTTTGAAATGCATAGGGACAGGAAGTGGACAGGAAGAAGGAGATGAATTAGGGGATGATTAGGGGGACGCAGCCCAAGCAAGATGGATGTCTCAAACGCTTCATGAGTTGGTTAACATGGACAGTGTAACGTTGTGGGTGAATCCCCTGAAATGAAGGGTGGATCAAAATGCTTTTTGATGCATTTAAAACAGGCTTTGTGTTACACCAAGGTCACCATTATTGCATGTGTCGCATGTTGCATGAAATATGAGGTGTGTGTGTGTGTGTGTGTTTGTTTGTGTGTTTCTGTGTGTGTATGTGTGTCTGTGTGTGTGTTTTTCTGTGTGTGTGTCTGTGTGTGTGTGTGTTTGTTTCTGTTTCTGTGTGTGTGTGTTTCTGTGTGTGTGTCTGTGTGTGTGTTTTTCTGTGTGTGTGTGTGTGTTTCTGTGTGTGTGTGTTTCTGTGTGTGTGTGTGTGTTTGTTTCTGTTTCTGTGTGTGTGTGTGTGTGTTTTTCTGTGTGTGTGTGTGTGTGTTTCTGTGTGATTCTGTGTGTGTGTGTGTTTCTGTGTGTGTGTGTTTTTCTGTGTGTGTGTGTGTGTGTGTGTGTTTCTGTGTGATTCTGTGTGTGTGTGTGTGTGTGTGTGTGTGTGTTCGTTTCTGTTTCTGTGTGTGTGTGTGTGTTTCTGTGTGTGTGTGTGTGTGTTTTTCTGTGTGTGTGTGTTTCTGTGTTTCTGTGTCTGTGTGTGTGTTTTTCTGTGTGTGTGTGTGTGTCTGTGTGTGTGTGTGTGTGTTTCTGTGTGTGTGTGTGTTTCTGTGTGTGTGTGTGTGTTTCTGTGTGTGTGTGTGTGTGTGTTTCTGTGTCTGTGTGTGTGTGTTTCTGTGTGTGTGTGTGTGTGTGTGTGTGTGTGTTTGTTTCTGTTTCTGTGTGTGTGTGTGTGTTTCTGTGTGTCTGTGTGTGTGTTTTTCTGTGTCTGTGTGTTTCTGTGTTTCTGTGTCTGTGTGTGTGTTTTTCTGTGTGTGTGTGTGTGTGTGTCTGTGTGTGTGTGTTTCTCTGTGTGTGTGTGTGTTTCTGTGTGTGTGTGTGTGTTTCTGTGTGTGTGTGTGTGTGTGTGTGTTTCTGTGTGTGTGTGTGTGTGTGTGTTATCCATGTCCACCAGCAGGACACATGGGGCTCCATGGTACTACCGTGATAGAACCATCAAACCTAATCTAATCCAATCTGAATTAATCTAATCGAATTAATTCATCATTCAACATTGACTTGTAAAGGTCTCTGTGTTGTTGAATGCTACACAGCATTGTGTGAGTGGATGTGGTTACTTTGTAATCAAAACCCTTGAGTGGGAAAATATATGTTTTCACTCAGGGCCAATGGTTGCTTCACAGACTTGTCAAGGACACAGCAAAACAAGCTAATTCCTCCCTTTTGTGGTGGAAATCCAACTCCACAGCTTCGTGTTCCCCTGATGCTCCTCATACCTTTTTAATTACTTCTTCTATTTATCCATTCACACGACGCTAAGAGCCTTGAAGTGGAAACACTATGGGAGGAGGATGTCTGTCTGTCTGACAGAAAACGTTTAAAAAGACCCAGAGATCATCCATCTGAAGGAAGTCAGTGATGTCTGTCTGTCTGACAGAAAACGTGTAAAAAGACCCAGAGATCATCCATCTGAAGGAAGTCAGTCAGTGAAAGGTACTTTATTAAAATGAACTTTAAAACGTACAAATATAAAAACAACAATAGAATCAAACAAAAACAGGTGCTTTGGCGTCACAGATGACTTTACCTGACGTAGTATGCAGAATCTGGAGAGGAGAGGAGAGAAGGATATAAGGAGGGAAGGAGAGAAGGAGAGAAGAAGAGAAGGAGGGAAGGAGAGAAGGAGAGAAGGAGGGAAGGAGAGAAGGAGAGAAGGAGAGAAGGAGAGAAGGAGAGATGGAGAGAATGATATAAGGAGGGAAGGAGAGAAGGAGAGAAGGAGAGAAGGAGAGAAGGAGGGAAGGAGAGATGGAGAGATGGAGAGAATGATATAAGGAGGGAAGGAGAGAAGGAGAGAAGGAGAGAAGGAGAGAAGGAGAGAAGGAGGGAAGGAGAGAAGGAGAGATGGAGAGATGGAGAGATGGAGAGATGGAGAGATGGAGAGATGGATATAAGGAGGGAAGGAGAGAAGGAGAGAAGGAGAGATGGAGAGATGAAGAGATGAAGAGAAGGAGATAGAGAGATGGAGAGATGGAGAGATGGATATAAGGAGGGAAGAAGATAGAGAGATGGAGAGGAGAGAAGGAGAGATGGAGAGATGAAGAGATGAAGAGAAGGAGATAGAGAGATGGAGAGAAGGAGAGATGGATATAAGGAAGGAAGGAGAGAAGGAGAGAAGGAGAGAAGGAGAGATGGAGAGAAGGAGAGATGAAGGAGGGACAGACAAGTGGACAGGAGGTGCAGAGTGACGGAGATGGAGAGATGGCCAGACAGACGGAGGTATGGTGATAACAGGACGTGGGCCAACGCTCACTACAGCTGGCTAGCCACACACACACACACACACACACACACACACACACACACACACACACACACACACACACACACACACACACACACACACACACACACAGACACACACACAGACACACACACACACACATACACACACACACAGACACACATACACACACACATACATACACACACACACACACACACATACACACACACACACACACACACACACACACATACATACACACACACACACATACATACACACACATACACACACACACACACAGACACACATACACAGACACACATGCACACACACACCTAATGCAGACGACTTTCCATTTTATTGAAATAAATCTATTTTACCGCCCACTATTTAACACCTGCTATATCTTTCATAAAAGAACCGTGTATTTAAATAAATACATATTTGGTATCTATTTACTGCAGAATGGACAGAAACAAAATGGACATCCCGGCTTCACTGTTGTGTACTGTGCAGCAAACAGCGGCTTGTGTGTAGACAGCAGGTGGGATGTGTGTGTCTCTCTCTGTGTGTGTGTGTGTGTGTGTGTGTGTGTGTGTGTGTGAGAGAGCATATTGAAGACTGCTGGACTTCTCCCTCCAGATTCTAAAGCTGATTCAACTGGTATCAGCCTCACTCCCCACCTACCTCTCTTCAACACGGCCAGGTAGCATTACCCAATCAGGTGAGTCTAAAGACCTGAAATCACAACAACCACATCTTCAACAGCACCTCCACATTGGTGAGCGGGCGTCGATCCCAGAGTTGGCCACCGGAGGGCGCTAGCCGCGGCCAGAAGGAGCCAGTGTAGCGGGGCCACGTCACCGCCAGGCAGAGATTCAGTTTGATACTAGCGATTAAAGTTTGTTCTACTTCTTGAATTATTTAATGACCTTTGAGAAAAAAAATTTGTTGGAGGAGAACCATTGTTTTGAGAGTGAGAGAGAGAGAGAGCTAGAGAGAGAGAGACAGTGAGTGAGTGGGTGAGTGAGAGAGAGAGAGAGCTAGAGAGAGAGAGAGAGAGAGAGAGAGAGAGAGAGAGAGAGAGAGAGAGAGAGAGGCAGAGAGAGAGAGAGAGGTAGAGAGAGAGAGACAGTGAGTGAGTGAGTGAGAGAGAGAGAAAGAGAGAGAGAGAGCTAGAGACAGAGTGAGAGAGAAAGAGAGAGAGAGAGAGAGAGAGAGACAGAGTGAGAGAGAAAGAGAGAGATAGAGAGAGAGAAAGAGAGAGAGAGGCAGAGAGAGAAAGAGAGAGAGAGAGACAGAGTGAGAGAGAGGCAGATAGAGAGAGAAAGAGAGAGAGACTAATGATTAGAGAAGGTGCTGAGTGTTCCATCTCTCTGAGATGAGAACAACTGAGCATCCTGTATCTCAGCTGAAAGATGCAACACACCAAGAGACCGCCAGGAACAGACGATGTGCTTCAAATAATTACACCTTCCATGACATACACGTCAACAAGTGTTTGATTACATTTGTCATGGCATTACATACTGTGTTGTAAACATCTGTCAGATACATTTAGAGTAAAACACAATGGCCCCTCACTGATCACAACCTCAACCATGGACGAATAAGGGGACGAATCCCTTATCCCAGTGTGACCCTATTCCAGTGTGACCCTAACCCAGTGTGACCCTAACCCAGTGTGACCCTAACCCTAACCCAGTGTGACCCTATCCCAGTGTGACCCTAACCCAGTGTGACCCTAACCCTAACCCAGTGTGACCCTATCCCAGTGTGACCCTATCCCAGTGTGACCCTATCCCAGTGTGACCCTAACCCTAACCCAGTGTGACCCTATCCCAGTGTGACCCTATCCCAGTGTGACCCTATCCCAGTGTGACCCTAACCCTAACCCAGTGTGACCCTAACCCAGTGTGACCCTATCCCAGTGTGACCCTAACCCAGTGTGACCCTAACCCTAACCCAGTGTGACCCTAACCCAGTGTGACCCTAACCCTAACCCAGTGTGACCCTAACCCTAACCCAATGTGACCCTAACCCTAACCCAGTGTAACCCTAACCCAGTGTGACCCTAACCCTATCCCAGTGTGACCCTATCCCAGTGTGACCCTAACCCTAACCCAGTGTGACCCTAACCCAGTGTGACCCTAACCCTAACCCAGTGTGACCCTAACCCTAACCCAGTGTGACCCTAACCCAGTGTGACCCTAACCCAGTGTGACCCTAACCCTAACCCAGTGTGACCCTAACCCAGTGTGACCCTAACCCAGTGTGACCCTAACCCTAACCCAGTGTGACCCTAACCCAGTGTGACCCTAACCCAGTGTGACCCTAACCCTAACCCAGTGTGACCCTAACCCTAACCCAGTGTGACCCTAACCCTAACCCAGTGTGACCCTAACCCAGTGTGACCCTAACCCAGTGTGACCCTAACCCTAACCCAGTGTGACCCTAACCCTAACCCAGTGTGACCCTAACCCAGTGTGACCCTAACCCAGTGTGACTCTAACCCTAACCCAGTGTGACCCTAACCCTAACCCAGTGTGACCCTAACCCAGTGTGACCCTAACCCAGTGTGACTCTAACCCTAACCCAGTGTGACCCTAACCCTAACCCAGTGTGACCCTAACCCTAACCCAGTGTGACCCTAACCCTCAACAACAAGCGGAAGTGAAGGCGGCTGCAGACGGTCTCAGAGGCTTCTCAGGGGGAGAGAGGCTCTCTTTAGCGTGGACATTGAGCTTTGTGACTTAACAGACCTTTTACATGAACAAAAAGCTGATACAACACACTAAAGGCAATGGAAACGCAGCTCAGACTGTGCCGACATGAAAAGAAAGTTGCTTCAGAGATCCTGAACAGTGAGGGGGATGTGAACACAACGATTAAAATCTCAATAAAGCCTGTTATGGTCTACCTTGCTCGCTCCCTGCTCATGTTATTCACCAGTAGAGAGAGCCCTTCTGGTCTGTAGTGTTATTCACCAGTAAAGAGAGCCCTTCTGGTCTGTAGTGTTATTCACCAGTAGAGAGACCCCTTCTGGTCTGTAGTGTTATTCACCAGTAGAGAGACCCCTTCTGGTCTGTAGTGTTATTCACCAGTAGAGAGAGCCCTTCTGGTCTGTAGTGTTATTCACCAGTAGAGAGACCCCTTCTGGTCTGTAGTGTTATTCACCAGTAGAGAGACCCCTTCTGGTCTGTAGTGTTATTCACCAGTAGAGAGAGCCCTTCTGGTCTGTAGTGTTATTCACCAGTAGAGAGATCCCTTCTGGTCTGTAGTCGTGTTATTTTATGTTATATAGAGAGTGATTTGTAGTTCTGGTTTGTAGTTTCCTCTTTCCATTGAGGCGTCAGCAGTAGAAACCAGTAAGCCATGAGCAGTAGGTCACTAGCGCCACTCAAAGGGTCAGAACACAGAACATGTGTGTCACCACCTCTAAAACAACCACATGGTAAAACATTCTTCCATTTGAATGGTTAAATGTACGGTACAGTATGAACAACAGGGACATAACCAGAAGATATCACAGAGGGAAGTATCCACCACACACCTTCTGAACATCTGGTCAGATAAATAAAACGGTACATTAATATACCTCCTAGTGTCAGCTATCGAACTCCATCTTGGAAAGGATTGTAGGGGTGGGGTCTGAATCCCCCTCCACCCATTAAATGGGCATGAAGGAATATAAGTAAATCGATAGATTGGATTTCATGGAAGGTAATTTTCTGATGCACACCTTGATGATCCTTAAAAACATAATTATAAATAAATAAGGGATTCATGTTGTCCATCGTTTAAAGAATGGTGTGAAGTTTGCCCGTGACCTGTACCTGCTGTTCTGTCTTTAGAGACGGAGAACCGGGAGGACCCTGTTCTCTGTCTTTAGAGATGGAGAACCGGGAGGACCCTGTTCTCTGTCTTTAGAGACGGAGAACCTGGAGGACCCTGTTCTCTGTCTTTAGAGACGGAGAACCGGGAGGACCCTGTTCTCTGTCTTTAGAGACGGAGAACCGGGAGGACCCTGTTCTCTGTCTTTAGAGACGGAGAACCGGGAGGACCCTGTTCTCTGTCTTTAGAGACGGAGAACCGGGAGGACCCTGTTCTCTGTCTTTAGAGACGGAGAACCGGGAGGACCCTGTTCTCTGTCTTTAGAGACGGAGAACCGGGAGGACCCTGTTCTCTGTCTTTAGAGACGGGTTTATGGAGGAACCGGGAGGACCCTGTTCTCTGTCTTTAGAGACGGAGAACCGGGAGGACCCTGTTCTCTGTCTTTAGAGATAGAGAACCGGGAGGACCCTGTTCTCTGTCTTTAGAGACGGAGAACCGGGAGGACCCTGTTCTCTGTCTTTAGAGACGGGTTTATGGAGGAACCGGGAGGACCCTGTTCTCTGTCTTTAGAGACGGAGAACCGGGAGGACCCTGTTCTCTGTCTTTAGAGATAGAGAACCTGGAGGACCCTGTTCTCTGTCTTTAGAGACATGGCAGGCTGGCTGTTGCTGCTCACAGAGAACAGAGAACAGAGAACACCTTCTGCATGAATCAAACTGGATGGCCAGCACCCTACAGCAGTTTATAAATATCATGTTCTGCAGCAGCAGGGAACGTGCTGACGTTATGTTTCCACAAAACATTTCTTTGACGAGGAGGTTATTCTTAATCAAACTCCATTCGAGTGTTTCACGTCTTTGAATGTCGGCTTCTTATGTAATCAGGCCTTCAGAACTTTCTGCTAGCTGCTGCATTTGATCAAAACTCAATGTGTACACTGGAACATTTAATATCTTTCCTTTTTGGATGTGATTCTGTGTGAATACATTTTGGATGTGATTTTGAGTGAATGCATTTTGGATGTGATTCAGTTCCCCCACCCAGCCAGCATTTGGAACCAAGATGGCCACCAGGTGATCAGGGCCGTAGGAGAGCCCAGCAGCCGACCTTTGAAGACTGTCTCTCCAAGAAGAACCCACTGAAGTCAGAGACGCAGGGAAGGTCTGCTCTCTGGGAATGAACTGGTGGATCGGATTAAAGAACAGAAGAAACTTGAGTGTTACTTCACATTCAGAAGTGTGAAGTTAACTGTCCCGGTCAGGGGGCGTCACAGAGGGAGCTGTATTATGATGTCATATCCTGTCACAGAGGGAGCTGCATTATGATGTCATATCCTGTCACAGAGGGAGCTGTATTATGATGTCATATCCTGTCACAGAGGGAGCTGCATTATGATGTCATATCCTGTCACAGAGGGAGCTGTATTATGATGTCATATCCTGTCACAGAGGGAGCTGCATTATGATGTCATATCCTGTCACAGAGGGAGCTGCATTATGATGTCATATCCTGTCACAGAGGGAGCTGTATTATGATGTCATATCCTGTCACAGAGGGAGCTGTATTAAGATGTCATATCCTGTCACAGAGGGAGCTGCATTATGATGTCATATCCTGTCACAGAGGGAGCTGTATTATGATGTCATATCCTATCATAGAGGGAGCTGTATTATGATGTCATATCCTATCATAGAAGGAGCTGTATTTTGATATAATATCCTGTCACAGAGGGGAGACCGGGGGTGTGTGGATCAATGCCCCACATGACGACTCCTGCTTCTCTCTCTCTCTCTCTCTCTCTCTCTCTCTCTCTCTCTCTCTCTCTCTCTCTCTCTCTCTCTCTCTCTCTCTCTCTCTCTCTCTCTCTCTCTCTCTCTCTCTCTCTCTCTCTCTCTCTCTCTCTCTCTCTCTCGTTAAACACAGATTGTGTGTGAGTGATTGTCCTCCTGTATGGCGCTTTGTATTCCCACGGCCAGATGCTGGCCAGATGCTGGCCAGGGAGCAGCAAGCATCCATCCATCTTGGAGAAGTTCTCCTCTCAATACGCCAGGCAGAGAGTAATAGCAGTCATTATGACGGCTGGACGCACCGCACTCCTATAGTGCTCCTGGTCTTCAGAGGAGCACGGCCACGGAGGTCCTCTGAAGACCAGGAGCACGGAGGTCCTCTGAAGACCAGGAGCACGGAGGTCCTCTGAAGACCAGGAGCACGGAGGTCCTCTGAAGACCTGGACCACGGAGGTCCTGGTCCAGGACCAGGAGCAGGAGCACGGAGGGCCTGGACCAGGAGCACAGAGGTCCTGGTCTTCAGAGGACCTCTTTATAGGAGGTCTGCCTAATTACCCGAATTAGCATGTTTAGAACAGGCGCTCCAATTAGCAGGTGCGCTAATAAGCAGGTGTTTGAAACGTGTGTGAATTAGCATGTGTAGCATGTGTGGGATCATTTCAAACAAACTGCTGAGTGACAATGGAATTGTGTGGACTTATAGGCACACACACATGCACACGAGCACGCACACATGCGCACACACACACATACATACACACACACATACACACACGCACACATGCGCACACACACACACACATACATACACACACACATACACACACACACACACATACACACACACACGCACACGAGCGCACACACACACACACACACACACACACACACACACACACACACACACACACACACACACACACACACAGAATAGCTCAGAATCCAGGACATGGTCTCATTTCCATGAGGCCCTCTTGGAATATGAGCCCTGACTGTAGCTGGGAATGAACCCATTTTATATCTCAATTTAACGTGCAATAGCCTAGCATTTAAATCACTTTCCAACTCTAGTTACATATATTATATGTGATGTGTACATGTGAATATATGCATATTGTTCTATATTTCCCATGTTTATTCCTAACTGTATATGTGATGTATTTGTGTTCCTTCAGGGTTAATTTTGAAGTTCATGAATCTGGATCTGGAACATTGTTATGTTCATGACGCGAGGCCATTGGCTCTCTGATTGGGCCCGGTGGGCAGGGAAGCATAATCTGAGCCAATCCCATGGTCCCTTAGGGGTAAATGGAGTGCTGGTCAGTCAGTAGCTGGTTAGCTAGTCAGTGTTGATGGCAGCCGTTGGTCAACCCAGAGCATCAGTTACTGATGTCATCAAATGATGGCTGTGCAGCGCCGACCAATGTCCACATGAGTTAAAGACCTTCCTTCCAAGAGGTAATAAACAGAAAGGTGAATGTAATACTTAACATTGTCTTAAATTAAATAACAATAACATACCGGTGAAGTCAGCTCAACTTCAGTCCTCCATTAGCTCATGTGTAGCATGGTTAGCTTGATGTTGGGATGATGCTCCAGCGGTCCAGAGCTCTGCTAATCACACGCACACACACGCACACACACACGCACACACACACGCACGCACACACACACACGCACGCACACGCACACGCACACACGCACACACACTTACACGCACACACGCACGCGCACACACATGCACACACACACGCACACGCACACGCACACACGCACACACGCACACGCACGCACACACGCACACACACACACACACACACAATACATGCAAAAAACACAGACAAAAGACACAGACATTACGCACACACATTGTCACCATTTAAAACTACACTTTTCAGAAAGGGATGCAGTGGAGAGAAGGTTTGCTGCAGGTCTGATGATCCAGTGGAACACCAGCCTGTTATGCTGGAGGAGACACAAACCCCATCACCTCATCCATATGATGGAGGCAGCCTATTCATTGTTTGGATTGGCTCTGGATCACCCATTAGTCTAGGTTGGAACGCACCATACATCCAAAACTAACTCAAACAGGTACTATATCCAGGTGCTGTTCTTAGCCCTGTTGGAGACCTTCTCCTCCTCCTCCTCCTCCTCCTTCTTCTCCTCCTCCTCCCTGTCTTCCTTCTTATTATCATTTCCAGTCGAGTCCAGGGAAGGGGGGGGGGGGGGGGTGAAGTTCCATACTGGGTAATTGTCTGTTTGATCCAATCAGAATCAAGCCTCAACTTTCAGACGTAATGGTCCTATCAGAAGAAGCAGGAAGCCCTTTGTCAAAGTCAAGGTGTTGACTAATCAGATGCTTTAACAGCGGGTCATTCTGGAGCTCGACACTCGAGGGTCAACTACATGAGGAAAATATAATCTCAAATAAAATAGCAATAGAAAAATACAAATGTGAAAGGCTGTGTTGGAACAGGCCCAGAGCTGCGTGGTACCCAGCATGCATCAGGAAGACAGCAGACCTCAGGTCAGATCCTAGCCTGCGGGGTACCCAGCATGCATCAGGAAGACAGCAGACCTCAGGTCAGATCCTAGCCTGCGGGGTACACAGCATGCATCAGGAAGACAGCAGACCCCAGGTCAGATCCTAGCCTGCGTGGTACTCTGCATGCATCAGGAAGACAGCAGACCCCAGGTCAGATCCTAGCATGCGCGGTACACAGCATGCATCAGGAAGACAGCAGACCCCAGGTCAGATCCCAGCCTCTCTGCCGGGTCACTCATGGATCTACTGAACCTCCTTCAGGAGATGCAACACAAGCCAGAGAACTGGGAGTGAAAAGGAGCAGCAGAAATCAAACATGGTCAGCTCAGTGGATTCATGTGCTGTATGCTTCCTGTTTGACCTGCGGCTTTCAAACCGTAAACCTGGGATTTGTAGTCAAACGTCGAACTGCTAAGGCAAGGCTGGTTTATTGCAGAGCCCTTCAGACACAAGGACATGCCGAGTGCAGAGGCACAAATCCCAGTTTAAGTAAAGGACTATGATGGTGCTGGTGGTGGTGGTAAGGTGGTGGTGGTGATGGTGGTGGTGGTGGTGGTGGTGGTAAGGTGGTGGTGGTGGTAAGGTGGTGGTGGTGGTGGTGGTGGTAGGTGGTAAGGTGGTAGGTGGTGGTGGTGGTGGTAGGTGGTGGTAAGGTGGTGGTAAGGTGGTGGTAAGGTGGTGGTGGTAAGGTGGTGGTGGTAAGGTGGTGGTAAGGTGGTGGTAAGGTGGTGGTAAGGTGGTGGTGGTGGTGGTGGTGGTGGTAAGGTGGTGGTAAGGTGGTGGTAAGGTGGTGGTGGTGGTGGTGGTGGTGGTATGGTGGTGGTAAGGTGGTGGTAAGGTGGTGGTGGTGGTGGTGGTGGTGGTGGTGGTGGTAAGGTGGTGGTAAGGTGGTGGTGGTAAGGTGGTGGTAAGGTGGTGGTGGTGGTGGTAAGGTGGTGGTAAGGTGGTGGTGGTAAGGTGGTGGTAAGGTGGTGGTGGTGGTGGTAAGGTGGTGGTAAGGTGGTGGTAAGGTGGTGGTAAGGTGGTGGTGGTGGTAAGGTGGTGGTAAGGTGGTGGTAAGGTGGTAAGGTGGTGGTGGTAAGGTGGTAAGGTGGTGGTGGTAAGGTGGTGGTGGTAAGGTGGTGGTGGTAAGGTGGTGGTAAGGTGGTGGTAAGGTGGTAAGGTGGTGGTAAGGTGGTGGTAAGGTGGTGGTGGTGGTAAGGTGGTGGTAAGGTGGTGGTAAGGTGGTGGTGGTGGTAAGGTGGTAAGGTGGTGGTGGTGGTGGTGGTAAGGTGGTAAGGTGGTGGTGGTAAGGTGGTGGTAAGGTGGTGGTGGTAAGGTGGTGGTAAGGTGGTGGTGGTGGTAAGGTGGTAAGGTGGTGGTGGTAAGGTGGTGGTAAGGTGGTGGTGGTAAGGTGGTGGTAAGGTGGTGGTAAGGTGGTGGTAAGGTGGTAAGGTGGTGGTAAGGTGGTGGTGGTGGTAAGGTGGTAAGGTGGTGGTAAGGTGGTGGTGGTGGTAAGGTGGTAAGGTGGTGGTAAGGTGGTAAGGTGGTGGTGGTAAGGTGGTGGTAAGGTGGTGGTAAGGTGGTGGTAAGGTGGTGGTGGTAAGGTGGTGGTAAGGTGGTGGTAAGGTGGTGGTGGTGGTGGTGGTGGTGGTGGTGGTGGTAAGGTGGTGGTAAGGTGGTGGTGGTGGTGGTGGTAAGGTGGTGGTAAGGTGGTGGTGGTAAGGTGGTGGTAAGGTGGTGGTAAGGTGGTGGTGGTGGTGGTGGTGGTGGTAAGGTGGTGGTAAGGTGGTGGTGGTGGTAAGGTGGTGGTAAGGTGGTGGTAAGGTGGTAAGGTGGTGGTGGTAAGGTGGTGGTAAGGTGGTGGTAAGGTGGTGGTAAGGTGGTGGTGGTAAGGTGGTGGTAAGGTGGTGGTGGTAAGGTGGTGGTGGTGGTGGTGGTAAGGTGGTGGTGGTAAGGTGGTGGTAAGGTGGTAAGGTGGTGGTAAGGTGGTGGTAAGGTGGTGGTGGTGGTGGTGGTAAGGTGGTGGTAAGGTGGTGGTGGTGGTGGTGGTGGTAAGGTGGTGGTAAGGTGGTGGTAAGGTGGTAAGGTGGTGGTGGTAAGGTGGTGGTAAGGTGGTGGTGGTGGTGGTGGTAAGGTGGTGGTAAGGTGGTGGTGGTGGTGGTAGTAGTGTTGGTGATGGTGGTGGTGATTGAAGAGATGGTGGTGGTGGTGGTGGTGGAGCTAGTGATGGTGTTGGTGTGGTGGTTTGGAAGGGGTGTGAACAACCACATTGGCCTGAATTCTACCTTAATCATAGCACATTTCAATTAAGTGTGGATGACGTGTCAAATGATTTTCACCAGTGGAACCACGAAGGGAGAGGAGGCTAATACTCCTCTCTATTGTTCTCATCACAAAGACACAGGACCAGGGACTACTGCAGCGCTAGGACACGCTTGTTTTAACTCCCTCTGACCTCTATGGAGAGAGAGATGAGGGGGGAGAGAGAGAGAGAGAGAGAGAGAGAAGGAAATAGAGAGAGAGCGAGAGAGAGAGAGAGAGATGAGGGGGGAGAGAGAGCGAGAGAGAGAGAGAGAAGGAAATAGAGAGAGAGAGAGAGAGAGAGAGAGAGAGAGAGAGAGAGAGAGAGAGAGAGAGAGAGAGAGAGAGAGATGGAGGAAATAGAGATAGAGAGAGAGAAAATAGAGAGAGAGAGATGGAGAAAATAGAGAGAGAGATGGAAGAAATAGAGCGATATAGGTATAAGGAGATAGAGGGATAGATGGAAAGAGATGGAGGATGTTAGAGACAGAAAGAGACTGAGGTGGGGGTGGATAAAGAGCTAGAGGCATCAAAGTTCTTATATCGTTTTAGAACAAAAAGAAAAAAAGAAAGAAGGATAATATTTGCTTTTGAATGTAGCAGAGACAAAAGAAAAGCCAATACAATGTTTTTCCGTCATATATTAAATGAAAAACAGGAGCACAGAGAAGTGTAACGCTAGTGTTTTCTAAGTGGTGGTTGCATTTTGCAGCAGGAGGGCTCCACAACACAACAGCATGGTGGGCAGTTTGTGGGAGAGAGGGTCCCAGATGTCCCTGTAGCTGCACTGGCGTGAGAGTATGGCTCTTGACGTTCAGACTGTTTCAAACGCTATTAGTAGATAATACCGTTTGAAATCGAGCATGTACTGGTGTTTGTATTGGCTAGTGTGTGTTTATCTATGGGTGTGTCTCTGTGTGTGTGTCTGTGTGTGTTTACCTATGGGTGTGTCTCTGTGTGTGTGTCTGTGTGTGTTTACCTATGGGTGTGTCTCTGTGTGTGTGTCTGTGTGTGTTTATCTATGGGTGTGTCTCTGTGTGTGTGTCTGTGTGTGTTTATCTATGGGTGTGTCTCTGTGTGTGTGTCTGTGTGTGTTTACCTATGGGTGTGTGTCTGTGTGTGTGTCTGTGTGTGTTTACCTATGGGTGTGTCTGTGTGTATATTTATCTATGTGTGTGTCTCTGTGTGTGTGTCCGTGTGTGTGTGTTTACATATGGATGTGTCTCTGTGTGTGTGTTTACCTATGTGTGTGTGTGTGTGTCCATGTGTGTGTGTTTACCTATGGGTGTGTCTGTGTGTGTGTTTATCTGTGTGTGTTTACCTATGGGTGTGTCTGTGTATGTGTGTGTGTGTGTTTCTCACTGTGTTTCCCTGCATCAGAGTGTGTGTTGGTCTGAGCGGGCGTTGCTATCAGAGTGAGTGAGTGAGTGAGTGTGTATCTGCGTGTGTGTATGTGTTTGTATGTGCATGTGTGTGTATCTGCGTGCGTGTGTGTGCGTGTATGTGCGTGTGTGTGTATGTATGTGCATGTGTGTGTATCTGCGTGTGTGTGTGTGTATGTGCATATGTGCATGTGTGTGTATCTGCGTGTTTGTGTGTGTGTGTGTGTGCTACCATTGGAGTGTGTGGAGTGTGTTCTCTGATGATCTGATTAACCAGTGGCTTAATTGATCTCATTCAGGAAGTATTGTGGCGAGGGCTTTGTGTGGATGCAGCCCGGCAGACTCTGAGATAACAAGCCATCCTTTCTGCTCTCCATCTTCACATCGCATTAATTGTTCCGTTTAGGGGTCCGGGGGGGGGGGTTGCCCCTCCGTCACCCCCCAGTTAATTGCACACCGACCCAATCGCACGATCAATTGCAATTTTCAATTTTCAATGGCTGTGTATCACGAGAAAAACTTTTTCTTGAAGCGTTTTTTGTCAGTGTGTGTGTGTGTGTGTGTGTGTGTGTGTGTGTGTGTGTGTGTGTGTGTGTGTGTGTGTGTGTGTGTGTGTGTGTGTGTGTGTGTGTGTGTGTGTGTGTGTGTGTGTGTGTGTGTGTATGCGCGCGCGTGCATGCGCGCGTGTGTGTGCGTGCGTGCGTGCGTGCGTACGGGATCTATTAGAAAGGATAAAGGACTAGCCTTTATAGTACTATAAAGGCCTTTGACACAGAGCCATCACACGTCTTCACTTCTGCTCTTCAGCTGCTAACTCATCCAGAGAATGAATGACCTTTTAGTCATTTTAATTACAAATGTAGTCATTTATTAGATGCTTTTATTCAAAGCGACCTACAATGTGGCAATTTATGTTTAGATATATGCCATTAAGGAGCAGGTAGGGGTTAGACAGTACAGAGACAGGTCATTAAGGAGCAGGTAGGGGTTAGACAGTACAGAGACAGGTCATTAAGGAGCAGGTAGGGGTTAGACAGTACAGAGACAGGTCATTAAGGAACACGTAGGGGTTAGACAGTACAGAGACAGGTCATTAAGGAGCAGGTAGGGGTTAGACAGTACAGAGACAGGTCATTAAGGAGCAGGTAGGGGTTAGACAGTACAGAGACAGGTCATTAAGGATCAGGTAGGGGTTAGACAGTACAGAGACAGGTCATTAAGGAGCAGGTAGGGGTTAGACAGTACAGAGACAGGTCATTAAGGAGCAGGTAGGGGTTAGACAGTACAGAGACAGGTCATTAAGGAGCAGGTAGGGGTTAGACAGTAGAGACATGTCATTAAGGAGCAGGTAGGAGTTACGGGTAATCTGGCTCTAGGATTTCTACAGGTAGACTGCGGACAGTGGGAATTGAACCCCAATCCCTAGACGATCATGTATCCCGTCCTGAAACATCGAGTCAGTGCAACATCCAGTTAAGAGACAGATCATCAGAGGTTGTCTCTTGATCTGAAGATACACTTTTCTACACAGAAGTCTTCCAGAGTTGAAATGCTGATGTTCCAGCAGAAAGAGAATCACAGCGAACTGCTCCATAACTCAAAACATTTCAATCTACCGTGGCCTCGTTCCCCATGTCAGACGATCCTGGCTAAATAATTCAGGGTTGACCCCGTGAATCCCAGCCGTAGTTCAACATCATTTGAGAACACCTATTCTTACTTTAATTCTGCTGCTCCGTTGCCATTTCTCAGATCTTTGCCACCGTGAAAATAGCTTCCATCAATCATGGGCCTTCATTGTCTCCGACGTGGCCTAAGCAACCTGGAGAGGAGTGCTTTTGATAAGCGCAGCTATCTGTCTTCCTGTCCCGCTCACCTGTCAGATTATTCACAACTTCTCACCCTCAAACGCAATTATAGCCGCACAACCAGGACCAGATGAATTGTTTCCAGGTCTGCGCACAAGAACACAGGCGGCGTCTGACCTATTTCATCACAGGGAGCCCAGCGCACGTGCACACGCATGCACGTGCACACGCATGCACGTGCACACGCATGCACGTGCACACGCATTCACATGCACACGCATGCACGTGCACACGCATTCACGTGCACATACTGGCCTTCTGTACTGCGTGTGGCAGAGTAGTTTCATTAAGACTCTGAATAGATGCTTCTGAAAAATGAGGAAGCAATCCCTGGGAGACCGAGGAAGAAAAACACAAACACTTAACATTTCTTTATTCTTCTTCTCCCTTGAAGTGATGTTTGCTGCTCTGTTAATTCTGCTCATTGTGTTGCTGCCAACATCAAGAGTGCGTCTCACTCTCATGTCCCTGTATCCCTGGGATAGGATCACACAAGAGCTCAACTCACTAACGTTGACATTTGTTACGTTGCCAATGGCAATAACCATCCCAGGACATAACAGACAACCCGCCAGGTGGCCACACACACACACACACACACACACACACACACACACACACACACACACACACACACACACACACACACACACACACACACACACACACACACACACGGTATGGCCAGGCAGCAAACACACTGGCCCACACGATGTAGACCACAAAGTGATAATCTATATCACCCCAGTAGGAAGAGCGGGCAGATTGAGGACCAGAGTGAAGACTAGACCGGCTGTTAACACACACACACGAACCAATCTTAATCTGGTTGAGGACCAGAGTGAAGACCAGACAGTTTACACAAACACACATGAACCAATCTTAATCTGGTTGAGGAAACACCTTAGTTTGATTAAGCAGTTTGCACAAAACAAACTCTTGATCTCTTAGTGATGGATCTGAAGTCACTTTAAACCATTCTTCAGAATCAAATCTGACAAAACATTGACACCTACTAGAATTACAAGGACAAAAATGTATTGATATTTTGATATATATTATAATGATATACCTATATAATGATAATTTGTCATCTGTCTCATTATATTGTATATCGATTATATCATGGCAAAAGTTGATTCAGTTTGAATAGGCACAGCATAAATAAAGAACAAATTAAACTAAACCATAAAGACTCAAATCTGATTCCGTAACTCAACCCACATCTCCAACCTCAGCTCGACCTGACTGACATCAATTCTAAATTATGTTGTTTACTCTTTGTTCTGTATTGGTATTATAACAGTTCCTTACAGCCAACACTGCGCTAAACTCACTTCCCCTGAGACAACAAACCTATCTCATCTTGATCCTGATTGGACAGGGAAGCTGTTTTTATTCATTCAGGATGATTGAAACTTTGTGGAGTTTTACAGTCCAGAGTTCAAAGACTTTCAGGGTTAAGGGTTCATTCCTACTGGTAGAGCAAGACATTAACACTGCCAGGGTTAAGGGTTCATTCCTACTGGTAGAGCAAGGCATTAACACTGCCAGGGTTAGGGGTTCCATTCCCACTGCGTTCCACCCATGCTAAGGTGTATGCATGCCTGGAATATAAAAACCTCCACCCAAATCCATTACCGGGGGCAGGGGAGACCAATAGACAGACAGAGACAGACAGACAGAGAGACAGACAAACAGAGAGAGACAGACAGAGACAGACAGACAGAGAGACAGACAGAGACAGACAGACAGAGAGACAGACAGAGAGACAGACAGAGAGACAGACAGACAGACAGTCAGACAGAGAGACAGACAGAGAGACAGACAGAGAGACAGACAGACAGAGAGACAGACAGAGAGACAGACAGAGAGAGACAGACAGTGACAGACAGACAGACAGAGAGACAGACAGAGACAGACAGAGACAGACAGAGACAGACAGAGACAGACAGACAGAGAGACAGACAGACACAGACAGACAGACAGACAGAGAGACAGACAGTGACAGACAGAGACAGACAGACAGAGAGACAGACAGAGAGACAGACAGACAGACAGACAGTCAGACAGACAGTCAGACAGACAGTCAGAGACAGACAGAGAGACAGACAGTCAGAGAGAGACAAAACATTTTGATAAAACCCATTCAACAGTAAATGTAAAAAGAATGCGAACCAAGCTACGATCAAGGACATGTAGACAAGGATGTATTTTCAGTGGCTGCATGTTGCAGCGGCAGCATCGAACGCATCCCATTTCAACTGCTCATATTTAGAAGAGCTACTTTTTAAAGTGGTAATCTCAAAGGTTTTCATGCAAATAAATGTCTGTTAAGTCACCATCTCTCGCTAAATAGTGATTGAGCCCTCACGTTACAAGGCGTCTGACACGGTTTGCATCCCTTTGAAAATGTAACGCCTATCACCAAAGACAATGGAGCGGACATCTTTGATGCCACACCTTTCATAAACTATAAAGAAATGTTGAGAGGTGAGAAAAAGCCGACATACGGTGGCTATCAACAGCTTTGTAGTTTGCCCCTTGTACTGTATTTTCATTAAAGATCGATTGGCTGCATTTCTATTTGATTATTTGGTAATGAGCAGACAGTGTAGTTATCATGCATGTCATAAGGGCAGCTTGGATTGAGAAAAACAACCCAGTTACTAATTTCCCTGAAGCTTTTCTCTGGGTTGGATGAAGTACCGTCTTAGTACTTATCTTACTATGAGATTAAAGTCAGCTACAGAACAGCCTTCTCCTCTTGTACTAGACGTACTGGTTGGTACACACAACACTTGAACATAATCACGCTGTCACTACACTGCAATCATTCTGTTCTAGAGATGATTTATCCACTCTCCTCTCCACATTCAGCCTTTATGAAACTCATCTGGTGAAGGCTTCTGCTTTATGTCTGACTTCTAAGGACAGGATGGAGGGAAATGCCCACCCACTTTTATGAAGTTCCACAAAAATGTGCTGTATGACTCAACTACAGTGAAATAGGAACATAAACCCCTCACCCAGACTTAACTGGTTCACAGAGAGCATCAGCCAGACCGTTTCCATGGAGTCAGTGAGCCGACCGTTTCCATGGAGTCAGTGAGCAGACCGTTTCCATGGAGTCAGTGAGCAGACCGTTTCCATGGAGTCAGTGAGCAGACCGTTTCCATGGAGTCAGTGAGCAGACCGTTTCCATGGAGTCAGTGAGCAGACCGTTTCCATGGAGTCAGTGAGCAGACCGTTTCCATGGAGTCAGTGAGCAGACCGTTTCCATGGAGTCAGTGAGCAGACCGTTTCCATGGAGTCAGTGAGCCGACCGTTTCCATGGAGTCAGTGAGCAGACCGTTTCCATGGAGTCAGTGAGCAGACCGTTTCCATGGAGTCAGTGAGCAGACCGTTTCCATGGAGTCAGTGAGCAGACCGTTTCCATGGAGTCAGTGAGCAGACCGTTTCCATGGAGTCAGTGAGCCGACCGTTTCCATGGAGTCAGTGAGCCGACCGTTTCCATGGAGTCAGTGAGCAGACCGTTTCCATGGAGTCAGTGAGCAGACCGTTTGATCCAGGCAGACTGAACTGCTGAGAACAATGAAAGCACATAATAAAAAAGGAAAAACTGTGAAACTACATGTCAGTGCTGCACAGCCAAGTTCCTTTACAACACTGCAGAGAGAGCAGAGTGTCCGTCACTCAGAAAGACTGTGATTGCTATTTTGTGGATCATAGTTATATCTTAAACGAGCATCTTAACAAAGTGCTTTCTAAATTCAAAACGGGAGCAGAAATAATTTTTAAATCGTGCACCGTTAACCGTCTTGTAGAGGAATGCTTCACCACATCCCCCTAACCCTAAGCCTAACCCTAACCTTCACCACATCCCCCTAACCCTAACCCTAACCCTAAGCCTCTCCATCTGTATTCACTGCTGTACCAGCGCTGCCATCGTTAGGAAACCTCTCCAATTAGAACTGATTTCATATTTGATGTCCTGGACCTCTGCAGTGTGTTTCTGTCTCCCCTCCCCATCAGCCCTATCTCAGCCCCCCCAGACCCTAAAACCTCTCGTGGTTTTAAATGAACTGGTGTGTTTCTGTCTCCCCTCCCCATCAGCCCTATCTCAGCCCCCCCAGACCCTAAAACCTCTCGTGGTTTTAAATGAACTGGTCTCTGCTCGTCCCATCTGACCTTGGCTGGAAGGTTTCCTTAACCTCTCACCGCTGGTTCATCCCGGAGCGGTGAACCCCTACCTCCCCTAATGTCTCCCTTCCTTCCCTCCCCCACTCAGAGGGGTACTCTGCCCCCCCCCCCCCAGCCGCTGGGATATCTGTCACCCGCTAAGCTTCTCCCATCTAAAGTCCAAAGTGTTCGCTCGTATACGGTCATATTATACCAACAAGAACATCATTTTGTTTGAACCACATTCAAACAATGAAAAGCACACAGCGTGAATGTAGCGGGGCTGACCAATCACAGGCTGTGTTGCATCAATGCTTCTTCAGCGGGTGGGCGGGTCTCCATATCAGCCAATCAGTGGTCATATGTGTTGAACCTAGAGGTGGAGTCATCTAATGCAAACCGTCTACAAGTGCTTAGGCTCTCCTTCGACTAAGCACTTTATTTGAACTAAATCATATTTCGATTTATAAAACATTTAATTGCCCTATGGCTACACTGCACATTAGTTGGTTACAACCACTGTGACTTGTTTTAAAATAATTATAATTAAAATAATTCAATCTGAAGAAAGAGTTTCTATTTTATCGTTACCAAGGTTAAAGATAAAAACATTCTTACAATATCAAAATAATAAATGACCCTCTTATAATACTAAAATTATAATAAACTATTATAGCAGTAAATTATCCTAGAAAAGACTAGAAAAACTAGAACAACTTCATTGTCAGCATGAGCATAAACTCAAAGAATACATTCTGACACCACTGAACAGTTTCCTTTTACTGTAGCATGTATGTATCCACCTAGAGCCCACCATTTTATTAAAGCTAATGATTTTGGGTTTGTGGTCCGTGTAAAAGTAGCCCTCTGATGATAATTAGCAATTACGCACTAGACAGTCTTACTTATGAATGTGCTTCTATATCTTTTATGAATGTAAATGTATTCATCTTTTCTCTTCCGTCAATTATTTCCTTATCCTGTGAGTACCTTTTCAGAGGTAAACATGAGCTCTATCTTTGCCAAACGTCAACAAACAAATGAGCTTTGATGAATGTTTCAGGACTAAACTGTGTTGGTTATATTAAAGGTAGCCTGGGATCCAGCAGTCCTACTGTGTTACAGCAGTCCTACTGTGTTACAGCAGAACCTCTGATCCAGCAGTCCTGCTGTGTTACAGCAGAACTTCTGGTCCAGCAGTCCTACTGTGTTACAGCAGAACCTCTGGTCCAGCAGTCCTACTGTGTTACAGCAGAACTTCTGATCCAGCAGTCCTACTGTGTTACAGCAGAACTTCTGATCCAGCAGTCCTACTGTGTTACAGCAGAACCTCTGATCCAGCAGTCCTACTGTGTTACAGCAGAACCTCTGGTCCAGCAGTCCTACTGTGTTACAGCAGAACCTCTGATCCAGCAGTCCTACTGTGTTACAGCAGAACCTCTGATCCAGCAGTCCTACTGTGTTACAGCAGAACTTCTGGTCCAGCAGTCCTACTGTGTTACAGCAGTCCTACTGTGTTACAGCAGAACCTCTGATCCAGCAGTCCTACTGTGTTACAGCAGTCCTACTGTGTTACAGCAGTCCTACTGTGTTACAGCAGGACCTCTCAGGTGAACGCCTGCCTGTCCAGAGGAGGAGTTTTATTCCGGAGCGCGTCTGGCCTGTTGCCAACGACGACGACCCCCCGCTGGCTTTACGTCTGCCGGTAAATAAACGCGACGTGGAGACGGTCGAGGAAAAGCAATCCCTCAGGCGTCACAACAATCCAGGGTCTCATCTTTCACCTGCCCCACCCCTCCAGCTGCCCCCTCTGCTCAGATGCTCTGGATCCTCCTCTAGATGGAGGGAGGAGAGAGAGAGAGAGAGAGAGAGAGAGAGAGAGAGAGAGAGAGAGAGAGAGAGAGAGAGAGAGCCCGGTGCACACCCTCTCCTGCTCCGTGTGTGTGCCACGTGTCTATGTAAGGTGTTTCTGTCACGTGCTCAGGGACTGAGGACGGTGCTGCATGGCAGCCCTAACCACTCCTCACCTTCTACACCTTAGCTTTAGGGCTGCACCTTAGCCGAGTGGCGAAAACACCCCAAACACACAGCTTACTTTACATCCGGTGCTATTATAAAACACATTTGAAATAGGGTAGCCTCCTATTCTCAGGCTTGACAAATGATCAGTCTGTAAAACTCTATGCAATACATCCTCAAACTGAGTCAAAATGAGTCTACATTTCGGCAGTAACTTGAATTCGATGTGATGTTATCACGCCTGCCGTCATTATCAACCATCAACACATTTGTTACCGTTTTGACGTCACCTTACTTACTCGTGCTTCATCTCCTACCGTCAGCTCATCAAACGACAGCGCGTCGCCTGTCCGCGCTCTGCGTAACTTCCACATGCTTGTCCTTCTCCTGTGATTATTAAAACACCAACACCTGGCGCTTAGCCGCTGAACACACGTGCAGCTGCACTGTGATTAACATCTTCTCTCTCTCCCCCCCTCCCTTCCTCCCTCACCCCTCCCCTCTCACCGTCCTCTCCTCCCTCCCTCCCTCACCCTGCCTCACTATTGGACGCGCTGTGTGCTCTGGCGGCCAATGCGTCTCTCCGGCAGACTGCGGGTGTATTTGGGAAGTTCACAGCTCGCAGAAAAAGGTCTTTTTACTCTCGCGCTGCCAGTCGACTCGACTGTGGAATTATGAGCACAGCTGGTCCGCCTGCCCTCGCTTGTTTTGAACCAGTTCAGCCAGACAGCGTCTTGTAAGCTCGAGACATGGAGATCGGAGCTCACCGCATCCTCTTCGCGTGCCTCTTCGTGTTCCAGGTAAGAGGACCACGCTCTGGTCTGGGGACGTTGTCATGATGTCTCAAAGTGTCCCCGCTTTAGTCCTGTGTGCTTTTGGGGAAATGTTGAAATAGTCGAATAGATTCTGGCGGGGGACTAAATCAAGTTGCCTTCAGGGTCACGGGATTCAACCACGGCATATCTGGCGCACAGTTAGAGGACGTAGCGTAAAGGCTGTTTTAGTTATACACTGACGCTATTCCGTGAGCTGTTTGTGTGAGTCACTTTTCCGTCCGTCACTTCTGGGATGCGGTTCGCATTCCGCTGAGCTGAGCCCCAGCGGGACTCTGTGTGCGTCTCATGTGTTTGCGTGCCCGTGTCTGTGCGTCTCTGTGTGTGCGTGTTCGCGTGTCTGAGTGCAAATCTCGGCCAAGTCTTGCTTTGCCATCACATTTGTATTCCACGCAGCTACCGAGTTGCGCGGCTCTTTGGCGCGAGAGGAGGGATGGAAATTAAGAAAGGTGAAGGAAATAGAGAGTGAGGGATAAAGAGGGAGAAGTTGAAAAGAGCTCCAGGGGCCTCAGGGTACTTTAGCCCGTCTATTTTCTCTCAGCAGACTTTGGTCTCTCTCTCAGGATACTTAACATCGCGTTAAGAGCCAGCACTCCGCGGGATGTGACACTAATGTGGACGGATTGCGATCCTGTCCAGCCGGTTCCTATTGTAGACCAGAACCAGGCTGTAGGGTCTCTCCAGGGTCTTATTGTAGACCAGAACCAGGCTGTAGGGTCTCTCCAGGGTCTTATTGTAGACCAGAACCAGGCTGTAGGGTCTCTCCAGGGTCTTATTGTAGACCAGAACCAGGCTGTAGGGTCTCTCCAGGGTCTTATTGTAGACCAGAACCAGGCTGTAGGGTCTCTCCAGGGTCTTATTGTAGACCAGAACCAGGCTGTAGGGTCTCTCCAGGGTCTTATTGTAGACCAGAACCAGGCTGTAGGGTCTCTCCAGGGTCTTATTGTAGACCAGAACCAGGCTGTAGGGTCTCTCCAGGGTCTTATTGTAGACCAGAACCAGGCTGTAGGGTCTCTCCAGGGTCTTATTGTAGACCAGAACCAGGCTGTAGGGTCTCTCCAGGGTCTTATTGTAGACCAGAACCAGGCTGTAGGGTCTCTCCAGGGTCTTATTGTAGACCAGAACCAGGCTGTAGGGTCTCTCCAGGGTCTTATTGTAGACCAGAACCAGGCTGTAGGGTCTCTCCAGGGTCTTATTGTAGACCAGAACCAGGCTGTAGGGTCTCTCCAGGGTCTTATTGTAGACCAGAACCAGGCTGTAGAGTAGAGCGTGTTTGTATGTGTGCGTGCGTGTGCAGGCGAGTGCGTGTGTGTAAACGCCTCCATACGTTTCTAACGAACTTAACCGTCCGTGCCATCATGTCGTGAATCGGAGCTCCGCAGTGGTTAGTGTTCATGCTGGAACAGCTGAGCCGCTGCCGGAGCCTTCGAGCATGGCAGGAGGGGAACTCCGTGGAGAAAGTCCCCGTCAATGCTGCTTCATTATCCCGCTCCACCGACCACGGTGGCCCGGCGCGGCGCGCAAATGCGCGACGCCGCGTCTAGTTTGAGTTTCAGGTTTTTATGTCGTCATGCATTAAGATAAAGTGAAATCGTGCATTTCACTGCTTGTACTGGTCGGATCGTTACCCCGGCCGCTTATCTTTCCGTGACTGTGGCTGTCAGAGTGGTTCAAACGGTACATCCCTCTCCAAACACGCTGTACCGCACGCTGCGTGGAAAACAATGTTTCCCAGCTTTTTGTTCTTAATAGCAATGTGGGGATCCATGTTAACCTGCTCTTAACTGATGCTCTCAGGACAAATGGAGGAGCGCACATCTCACATGTAATCTAACCGAATAACACTACTTATGGACCACTCACGCCTCCTCTCCTCTCCTCTCCTCTCCTCTCCTCTCCTCTGCTGTCTTCTTCTCTCCTCTCCTCTTCTCCTGTCTTCTTCTCTCCTCTCCTCTCCTCTCTCCTCCTCTTCTCTACCATGTGTTTATTGCCATCATATGAATGTCTGTGGGATCAAGTGAATCGATTTTATGGAGGATCTGAAATCCTCCACAGTCAGCCTATCCTTCCGCCTCCACCACCTCCACCACCTCCACCGCCTCCACCACCACCTCCTCCATCACCACCACCACCACCTCCACCTCCTCCTCCACCTCCTCCACCACCACCTCCAGCATCACCACCTCCAGCTCCACCACCACCACCACCTCCAGCATCACCACTACCCCCACCACCAGCTCCCCTCAACCATCACCTCCTCAACGTCCTCTCTTCCTACTACACCACCACCACATCTTAACACTAACTACTAGCACCTCCACCACTACCATGGCCATCTTCAGTATGGGGAATTGAAGGTCTCTGCAGGTGGAGCAGTGAGTCAGAGTAATGTCCTCTGCAGGCCCCTCCCTCCATGTGTGACTACATTTCTCATCCTTCTCCTATCTGTCTCTCCCCCTTGCTATCTCTTACTCACTCTCTCACCCTCTCTCTGTCCCCTACTCTTATTATGGGATGTGTGTTTTGTTGACCCTCTCTCTCCAGGGGAGGAGTGTTGCTTGGTTTCTAGGCTGTGATTGCAATCATTTTGGACCGTAACACCTCTCTTTCTCTCTCTGTCTCTCTCTGTCTCTCTGTCTCTCTCTGTCTCTCTCTCTCTGCCTCTGTCTCTCTCTGCCTCTGTCTCTCTCTCTGTCTCTGTCTGTCTCTCTGCCTCTCTCTCTGTCTCTGTTTCTCTGTCTCTCTTTGCCTCTCTGTCTCTGTCTCTCTGTCTCTCTCTGTCTCTGTCTCTCTGTCTCTCCCTATATTTTTCACTGTTTCTTTAGTAAAGGATAAGAAAATATGATCCTCTTCCAGAAATATGTGGAATCATGGATGTTTTAAGAAGGCCATTTATAAAATGGATGGACAGATTGACAGACATACAGACAGAGATGGACAGAGTGTCTTGTTTCCAATAGAAAGGTGTGACCTTCGCGTTGACCTACATGCAAGCAGAAACACACACACACGGACAGAGATCAGGTACATTAAGGGATCTTTGGGGGCGTGTGGAACCATCCCAGCATGCTGCTCCTCCTTCCTCCTGGAGGATGAGTCTGCAGAACTCTTCTCCTCATGTGGAGGTTAGGTTAGACACGCTTGGATTGGCTTCCTCAATCCGCTTCTTTGTAAGCCTCTTTTTGAGACAAAGGCCTCGGCTAAGTGAACAAGTGTGAGTGTAAGTGAACAAGTGTGAGTGTAAGTGAACAAGTGTGAGTGTAAGTGAACGAGTGTGGGTGAACGAGTGAAAGTGTAAATGAAGGAGTGTGTGTGAAGGAGTGTGTGTGTGTGAGTGAAGGAGTGTGTGTGAAGGAGTGTGTGTGAAGGAGAAGTGTGTGTGTGAGTGAAGGAGTGTAAATGAAGGAGTGTGTGTGTGAGTGAAGGAGTGTAAACGAAGGAGTGTGAGTGAAGGAGTGTCAGTGAAAGGCACAGTGTTAGTGTTTAATCTGGTGCAGATAGTGCCCACCCTGGGTGTGTGTGACTCTCCAGACTCCTGTTCTGGTCGGGGGGGGGGGGGGGGGGGGGGGTCCACTGAGAAAGCCTGATGATAAGCCTCATAAGAAAGGCCAGTTATTAAGGCAGTCTGATCTCCCTGCATCTGTCCCTCAGTTCAATACCTGGGGCTGGCTCTTTGTCTCACTATCTCTCACCCTCGCTTGTCTCACTCGCTTGACATTCTCCATCTTTCCTTCTTTCCACTCTCTTTTCCCTCCTCTCTTCTTTGCCCTGTTCTTCCTCAACTGCACAATAAGTGGAAGTGGCCAGGACGCTGCTGACTTAGTTTAGCTCATGTCATTTAGCATCTGGTAGACATCAGAGTGGCCACACACACACACACACACACACACACACACACACACACACACACACACACACACACACACACACACACACACACACACACACACACACACACACACACACACACACACAGGACCCTTCTGACATAGTGCATGTGTGCACTAGCATGGCCTCTCTGAGCCATGCTAGTGCAGGCTAACCAATTCAGAGAAGGAAAGGATGGAGAAAGCTTGAGATACCGATGTATTCTGTACACTACTGTAGTATGGTAGTGTAGAGTATTCCAGTGTATTCTGTACACTACTGTAGTACGGTAGTGTAGAGTATTCCAGTGTATTCTGTACACTACTGTAGTACGGTAGTGTAGAGTATTCCAGTGTATTCTGTACACTACTGTAGTATGGTAGTGTAGAGTATTCCAGTGTATTCTGTACACTACTGTAGTACGGTAGTGTAGAGTATTCCAGTGTATTCTGTACACTACTGTAGTACGGTAGTGTAGAGTATTCCAGTGTATTCTGTACACTACTGTAGTACGGTAGTGTAGAGTATTCCAGTGTATTCTGTACACTACTGTAGTACGGTAGTGTAGAGTATTCCAGTGTATTCTGTACACTACTGTAGTACGGTAGTGTAGAGTATTCCAGTGTATTCTGTACACTACTGTAGTATGGTAGTGTAGAGTATTCCAGTGTATTCTGTACACTACTGTAGTACGGTAGTGTAGAGTATTCCAGTGTATTCTGTACACTACTGTAGTATGGTAGTGTAGAGTATTCCAGTGTATTCTGTACACTACTGTAGTACGGTAGTGTAGAGTATTCCTCTCTGGTATGGAGCGATGGTCCAGTGTTCCTCTGGTATGGAGCGATGGTCCAGTGTTCTCCTCTGGTATGGAGCGATGGTCCAGTGTTCTCCTCTGGTATGGAGCGATGGTCCAGTGTTCTCCTCTGGTATGAAGCGATGGTCCAGTGTTCTCCTCTGGTATGGAGCGATGGTCCAGTGTTCTCCTCTGGTATGGAGCGATGGTCCAGTGTTCTCCTCTGGTATGAAGCGATGGTCCAGTGTTCTCCTCTGGTATGGAGCGATGGTCCAGTGTTCCTCTGGTATGAAGCGATGGTCCAGTGAAGCCAGAAGCATGCCTTCTCCTGCTGCTGTAACGTTCTCTCCCTGGTGTTCTTTACCAATCGTACAATAATGTTGGAAATGGTGCCCTAACAACCAGTCATTGATTAAATGGATTATACATCCAAACAGCATAAGTAGATAAATTCCCACATCCTGCTCAGGGATAAGGGGTGCTATTCCATCAGCTGTAGTAAATTTATCGTGCTGCTTCTACGCCATTAAATGTAGGCTACTTATTAATTGACGTTAATTCCATTAGCTTCCGTAAGTGTTTAACTACCTTTTAGGGAAACGTGTGTGTGTGGTGTGTGTGTGTGTGTGTGTGTGTGTGTGTGTGTGTGGGTGTGTGTGTGTGTGGGTGTGTGTGGGTGTGGGTGTGTGTGTGTGTGGTCTTCAGATGATGATGATGAGGAGTTCTCTCTCTCGATGAAGTACGCCACCTACATTATTTGAATGGGCTTTTTTTAAACCGTCTGTGGAGCAACACTGGAGACTCAGTTTTCTCTCCCCCTCCCCCCCTCCCCCCCCTCCCCCCCTCCCCCCCCTCCCTCCCTCCCCTCCCTCCCCCTCCCTCCCCTCATCAACGTATGTCTCGACCCCTGAAGGCGTGTTTGAACAACACATCTGACGCTACGGCAACGGCTCTTTAGAAAACAGGAAAACTCTTAATCTCTCGTGTCCTCGATGCACCTCTTAAGTCCTGGGGGGACACGCTACAGACCGGTCCCTGGGGGCCACGCTACAGACCGGTCCCCTGGGGACACGCTACAGACCGGTCCCTGGGGGCCACGCTACAGACCGGTCCCCTGGGGACACGCTACAGACCGGTCCCTGGGGGACACGCTACAGACCGGTCCCTGGGGGCCACGCTACAGACCGGTCCCTGGGGGCCACGCTACAGACCGGTCCCCTGGGGACACGCTACAGACCGGTCCCTGGGGGCCACGCTACAGACCGGTCCCCTGGGGACACGCTACAGACCGGTCCCCGGGGGACACGCTACAGACCGGTCCCTGGGGGACACGCTACAGACCGGTCCCCGGGGGAGGTGGGGGACACGCTACAGACCGGTCCCTGGGGACACGCTACAGACCGGTCCCTGGGGGACACGCTACAGACCGGTCCCTGGGGGACACGCTACAGACCGGTCCCTGGGGACACGCTACAGACCGGTCCCTGGGGGAGGTGGGGGACACGCTACAGACCGGTCCCTGGGGACACGCTACAGACCGGTCCCTGGGGGACACGCTACAGACCGGTCCCTGGTTCAGGATGGGAGGTGGGGGACACGCTACAGACTCTGGTTCAGGATGGGAGGTGGGGGACATGGTACAGACTCTGGTTCAGGATGGGAGGTGGGGGACATGGTACAGACTCTGGTTCAGGATGGGAGGTGGGGGACATGGTACAGACTCTGGTTCAGGATGGGAGGTGGGGGACATGGTACAGACTCTGGTTCAGGATGGGAGGTGGGGGACATGGTACAGACTATGGTTCAGGATGGGAGGTGGGGGACATGGTACAGACTCTGGTTCAGGATGGGAGGTGGGGGACATGGTACAGACTCTGGTTCAGGATGGGAGGTGGGGGACATGGTACAGACTCTGGTTCAGGATGGGAGGTGGGGGACATGGTACAGACTCTGGTTCAGGATGGGAGGTGGGGGACATGGTACAGACTCTGGTTCAGGATGGGAGGTGGGGGACATGGTACAGACTCTGGTTCAGGATGGGAGGTGGGGGACATGGTACAGACTCTGGTTCAGGATGGGAGGTGGGGGACATGGTACAGACTCTGGTTCAGGATGGGAGGTGGGGGACACGCTACAGACTCTGGTTCAGGATGGGAGGTGGGGGACATGGTACAGACTCTGGTTCAGGATGGGAGGTGGGGGACATGGTACAGACTCTGGTTCAGGATGGGAGGTGGGGGACATGGTACAGACTCTGGTTCAGGATGGGAGGTGGGGGACATGGTACAGACTCTGGTTCAGGATGGGAGGTGGGGGACATGGTACAGACTCTGGTTCAGGATGGGAGGTGGGGGAGACGCTCACCAACTAGTAATCTAATTCTACCTTCTGCTCCTCCTCCTGCTCCTGCTCTAGAAGCAGGATAGGTGTCTATGTACGTCTCAGTCCCCAGAGAGGGAGAGACACTCTGAGCGGTTCAAGGTGCTTGTGAAAAGGCATTTAATATATGAATGCATTTTATATTTGGATGGGTGTGATATATGGATGGATATGGACAAGCAGGAGTGTGTGGTAAGGCAGACCCCACCTGGAGACTACAGGACCAAGTCTTTAGTTAGTGGTAGGCTGTGCAGTCTATTACAACTGCATCTCTCCGCTCTATGTTGTCACATTTCCCATCATCCTCCACTCCTCTGTTGAAGCTGTGGCGCTCAGACCACGAGGTGTTTCACTCACTGCTGTAGGTGCTTATTTCTAGAATGGATCTCACACGGTGGTGACAGTTGGTCTTTTCTGGGGAAGAACCCGAGGAACCTAAAGAAGCAGTTTGTGTCTGGAGACGCTGCTACGGCATACAGCACTCAAAACAGCCCAAGCACATAGCGTCCTAGCACGTAGACTCCTAGCACGTAGCGTCCTAGCACGTAGCGTCCTAGCACGTAGCGTCCTAGCACGTAGCGTCCTAGCACATAGACTCCTAGCGTGTAGCATCCTAGCACATAGCGTCCTAGCACGTAGCGTCCTAGCACGTAGCGTCCTAGCACGTAGCGTCCTAGCACGTAGCGTCCTAGCACATAGACTCCTAGCGTGTAGCATCCTAGCACATAGCGTCCTAGCACATAGCGTCCTAGCACGTAGACTCCTAGCACGTAGCGTCCTAGCACGTAGCGTCCTAGCACGTAGCGTCCTAGCACATAGACTCCTAGCGCGTAGCATCCTAGCACATAGCGTCCTAGCACGTAGCGTCCTAGCACGTAGCGTCCTAGCACGTAGCGTCCTAGCACATAGACTCCTAGCGTGTAGCATCCTAGCACATAGCGTCCTAGCACGTAGCGTCCTAGCAGGACCAGTGGGAGCCTACATAGAGACCAGTCAGCTGCAGGACCAGTGGGAGCCTACATAGAGACCAGTCAGCTGCAGGACCAGTGGGAGCCTACATAGAGACCAGTCAGCTGTAGGACTGGGACCAGTGGGAGCCTACATAGAGACCAGTCAGCTGTAGGACTGGGACCAGTGGGAGCCTACATAGAGACCAGTCAGCTGTAGGACTGGGACCAGTGGGAGCCTACATAGAGACCAGTCAGCTGTAGGACTGGGACCAGTGGGAGCCTACATAGAGACCAGTCAGCTGTAGGACTGGGACCAGTGGGAGCCTACATAGAGACCAGTCAGCTGTAGGACCAGTGGGAGCCTACATAGAGACCAGTCAGCTGTAGGACCAGTGGGAGCCTACATAGAGACCAGTCAGCTGTAGGACTGGGACCAGTGGGAGCCTACATAGAGACCAGTCAGCTGTAGGACTGGGACCAGTGGGAGCCTACAAAGAGACCAGTCAGCTGCAGGACCAGTGGGAGCCTACATAGAGACCAGTCAGCTGCAGGACCAGTGGGAGCCTACATAGAGACCAGTCAGCTGTAGGACTGGGACCAGTGGGAGCCTACATAGAGACCAGTCAGCTGTAGGACTGGGACCAGTGGGAGCCTACATAGAGACCAGTCAGCTGTAGGACTGGGACCAGTGGGAGCCTACATAGAGACCAGTCAGCTGCAGGACCAGTGGATGGGTTCCATTAGGGGTCCGTGTCTCTGCTGTACTTCCTCTCCCGCCTCCCTCCTCACGCTTTGCTGGACCCAATTTCCCGGTGCGGTGGGCTCCTCTGTCCGGCTCCCGGCGGGGGAGGGGGGGGGGGGGGGGGGGGGGTGGAAGCTGGTTATCAGCCTCGCTCCTCTAGCCTGCTCCCCCCCCCCCCCCCCCTCCCAGCTCAGCCCACCGTCAGGCTGGGGAGTCAGGGGGGGGCGATGTTCTGCTTGGATGGGGAGGTGGAGGTGGAGGTGGAGGTGGAGGTGGTGGGGGGTGGGGGTGGAGGTGGTGGAGGGGGGGGGGGGGGGGGTGGAGGTGGTGGAGGTGGTGGGGGGGAGGTGGAGGTAGGGGTGCAGGAACACACGGTAGAACCCAGCGAGGATAAGCGCATTGCTTGGACATCGAGCTTACGCATGCAGGCTTACGCACACGCACGCACGCACGCACGCACACACGCACGCACGCACACACGCACGTCTTTCTCTCGCTCTGTTGTATAATTACAGAATCACATGGCTTATACGCACACATATACATAGTGTACACACACACACACACACACACACACAGACCAAACACTTCTAAACACACATTAATGTGTGTATTAGATGTGCACTTGGACATTTTCTATTGGGAGGGTTTAAGAAGTTTAGAGATATTGAGTTTGAGTTCGTAAAGATCAATCATAGATAATTATTCAGACTCCAGCATCACATGTTCTCCCTGTTACGGTCGCACACACATGCACACACACATGCACACACATGCACACACACATGCACACACACTCTCAGTACCTTCTGTGTGACTTGAGGATCCAAGGCCAAGAATTTTACTCTTGCGTACTTGTACGTTAAGATGTAATAAAAGCAACTGTGTGTGTGTGTGTGTGTGTGTGTGTGTGTGTGTGTGTGTGTGTGTGTGTGTGTGTGTGTGTGTGTGTGTGTGTGTGTGTGTGTGTGTGTGTGTGTGTGTGTGTGTGTGTGTGTGTGTGTGTGTGTGTGTGTGTGTGTGTGTGCGCGCACACATTGTCTCTGTACCTTCTATGTACGTCTGATAGAAACGCTCTTTCTTGCACTAGAATCCAACTTGTGTGAAGAACACGTTGTATTCTAATGAAATCCACATTGTTCTTCTGTACCTGCTCATCCAGGTGACTGTGTAGCGACTTTACAATTGAGTCAAAAACATGAGTATCCAGTGTGATTGAGGTTGGATTACCGCTAAGCCACTCTGCAAGTCTGGTGCTGGAGGCTGAGGCAGAATATTAAATCAACATGCATTCTGACAACAGGCTCTGGAACTCCCCAAACCACCTCCTCCACCCAATCTCAACCACCTACACCTCCATCACTACCATATACACACATATACTACATGCTCCATTTAGAATAAAGGTATGGCACATTTCATTGAGTTGACCTGTATTGGGTCACTGGTACTTTAAGGGGAATAGAGGCTCCGTCTCTGATCAGAACCGTCTCTGATCAGAACCGTCTCTGATCAGATCAGAACCGTCTCTGATCAGAACCGACTGATCAGAACCGACTGATCAGAACCGTCTCTGATCAGATCAGAACCGTCTCTGATCAGAACCGTCTCTGATCAGATCAGAACCGCCTCTGATCAGAACCGTCTCTGATCAGATCAGAACCGTCTCTGATCAGAACCGTCTCTGATCAGAACCATCTCTGATCAGATCAGAACCGCCTCTGATCAGATCAGAACCGCCTCTGATCAGAACCGTCTCTGATCAGATCAGAACCGTCTCTGATCAGATCAGAACCGCCTCTGATCAGAACCGCCTCTGATCAGAACCGTCTCTGATCAGATCAGAACCGTCTCTGATCAGAACCGTCTCTGATCAGAACCGTCTACCTGGAGCTGCGTTACCTTCTTCCCTTTCGGGGAAGTTGTGTGTAAATGACAGATGTTAGTATTTCTGTAGGTTTTTTTATGTAGGCTTTTGCGTGTTCTCTACTGCTACTTACCCTGGTGAGCGTTTATCTAAGTCTGTTCCTGGCGTTGTTTGTCCGCTAGTGAGATTGGTTAGATGTGTTCACTAATTAGCTACTAGCTACGCTAACTATATAAGCCTGTTGTTCTGTGTACCATTAGAGCAGTGAACTAAACTATCTTATACGGTCCCACTGTTTATGCCCTTTGAGATTGTATTCCCGGCTAAGCCCCCTCCTAGCCAGTCAGGCTACATAGATAGCTGTGTTAATATTGTATATAGCTCCTAATTACGGGGACATTCATAGACGTGTGTCTTATGGCTTATGTGTGTGCATGTTGAACACGCAATTGCTTGTGTGTTAATACTTTTTATTAATATAAATGTGATATCATGTTTCCCCTTAGAGCCACATTCTTCCTCCAATTGACCTTTCTAAACCGAAGCTAGCGTGTGTGATTCTCTGGCCGAAGTCACGCCCCCGGAGCGTTGGCCAGCTCTATTCAACACGTCTGCAGAGGCCCTAGACCTCTGCTTCGATTCCTTTATATTCTTCAAGTGCGCCCAGGTGGAACTTAGCGGGTCTCAGACATGAGTTAGCCTAGGCAGACACTTTGTAAACTAAGTACATAACTTACACAATGCGCTGTTGAATGAAGCGTAACATGTTACTGAATAAAAACTAACTTGAAGTACTGCTGAACTGGTCATCAAGTAGTAATAGTACCACAGTAGTGGTATTAACTATACTTCCATATCATGAGAGATGAGTGAAGGCTCGTTCCCAGTCAACTACCATTGTACTGTGGTTGTTCGAGGTGTAGTGTGGTTGTTCGAGGTGTAGTGTGGTTGTTCGAGGTGTAGTGTGGTTGTTTGAGGTGTAGTGTGGTTGTTTGAGGTGTAGTGTGGTTGTTTGAGGTGTAGTGTGGTTGTTTGAGGTGTACTGTGGTTGTTTGAGGTGTAGTGTGGTTGTTTGAGGTGTAGTGTGGTTGTTTGAGGTGTACTGTGGTTGTTTGAGGTGTAGTGTGGTTGTTTGAGGTGTAGTGTGGTTGTTTGTGGTGTACTGTGGTTGTTTGAGGTGTACTGTGGTTGTTTGAGGTGTAGTGTGGTTGTTCGAGGTGTACTGTGGTTGTTTGAGGTGTAGTGTGGTTGTTCAGAACCGTCTCCACTGTTTCCTCAAGCTTCTCACACGTCTGCTCCATTGATCGTTTTCTTGGAGCACTGATGTTCTCCAGAATATTTCCCGGCAGCTGCAAAACACTCCAGTATCCCTGAATGTTTTCCGTCTGGGGGTAGGGTCTCTCAACGAGGACGCTCTCGTGTGGGACGAGGTTATCGCCCTCATCCATGCACACATGGCGCCTGCAGTACAACGCCATGGGTTGCTTCTCAGCGTTCAGCTCAGAGTTCATTGCTTTTGTCGAACCTCTGTCATTTTGTCTCCTATTTTCTTTTTCTTTCCTCTGCACCTGGTCTTCTGGTCCCCATGCACTCAAACACAAATGTGCTTCTCTTAGAACGGAGCGAGGTGTCTAGACGCCAGGACTGCATGGGAGTCACATTCCAGTGCCACAGAGTAGGCCCAGCGTGGTAGAAAACACAACACGCATGGCAGATGTGAGGTCTTCTGGGTTTTGTATAACGGGAATGATTGATGCTGCCAGACTCGCAAGGGTTCAGAACAGAACTGACGGTTATTGCTGCTCTATTCTGTTCTGTTGGCCGAATATTATACCGGAATTTCTGGACAGATGTGTTTTTTATCAAATGCAGATGGACGTTGACACCTGGACTTGGTGTGTGTGTGTCAGGTTGTAACCCCCATGGCTCACAGCCAGATACTAATATCTGCTGTGGTCGTCCTGGGAGAGCGCTGGGGTTACCTGATCAGGTGTGCAGGCGCCAGGATGAGATGAACACCTTGACGCAGAATGTGTGTGTGTGTGTGTGTGTGTGTGTGTGTGTGTGTGTGTGTGTGTGTGTGTGTGTGTGTGTGTGTGTGTGTGTGTGTGTGTGTGTGTGTGTGTGTGTGTGTGTGTGTGTGTGTGTGTGTGTGTGTGTGTGTGTGATCCATAGTCTGGATGCTTATCATGGTTGAGCTCAAAGCTCTCAACTGGAACCACAGCAGAAACCTGTCCAATAATCATTCAAACACAAACTCTGCCCCTTGGTTTGTTCTTAACTTGAAGTTCTAAGTGTTTACTATTAAACTAAGAAAACACTTAACATGAGGTGTTAAGTGTTTACTAGTAAACTAAGAAAACACTTAACATGAGGTTCAAAGTGTTTCCCTTCTGTCCGCCTCTCCTCATCTCTCCTCTCTCATCTCTCTCTCTCCTCCTCTTCTATCCTTTCTCCTCCTCTCTTGTCTTATTCATCTGATCTGCTCCTTTAAGCCGCTCCGCACATCACTGGCACTAAGGAGGTGACAGAGGAGCAGAGAGGAGGTGATAAGAGAGGTGATAGGAGGTGGCGTCTGGAAATGGAGAGAGACAGAAACGAGGAGTTGACTCCCTGAAGGGAGGGAGGAGGGGGAGAGAGGGACAAGAGGAGAAAGAGGAGTTAACACCCAGTAGAGGGAAGAGGAGGAGAGAGGGACAAGAGGAGAAAGAGGAGTTAACACCCAGTAGAGGGAAGAGGAGGAGAGAGGGACAAGAGGAGAAAGAGGAGTTAACACCCACAACTCCCTCCTCCCTTAAGGCGTGTGCACGTTGTTGAGGCGTGTGCACGTGTTTAGTGTGCACGTGTTGAGGAGAGTGCACATTGTTGAGGGGTGTGCATGTGTTTAGTGTGCACGTGTTGAGGGGTGTGCACATTGTTGAGGCGTGTGCACGTGTTTAGTGTGCACGTGTTGACCGAAGAACTCTCATCAGAAACCGGAAGAGTTAAAGAGCAAAGATGGCCGACCACCAACACTACCCTTACCTCCTTCTACACCACCTCTACCTCCTCCACCACTACCAACACTACCCTTACCTCCTTCTACACCACCTCTACCTCCTCCAACACTACCAACACTACCCTTACCTCCTTCTACAGCAACACTACCCTTACCTCCTTCTACACCACCTCTACCTCCACCACCACCAACACTACCCTTACCTCCTTCTACACCACCTCTACCTCCTCCACCACCACCAACACTACCCTTACCTCCTTCTACACCACCTCTACCTCCTCCACCACCACCAACACTACCCTTACCTCCTTCTACACCACCTCTACCTCCTCCACCACCACCAACACTACCCTTACCTCCTTCTACACCACCTCTACCTCCTCCACCACCACCAACACTACCCTTACCTCCTTCTACACCACCTCTACCTCCTCCACCACCACCAACACTACCCTTACCTCCTTCTACACCACCTCTACCTCCTCCACCACCACCAACACTACCCTTACCTCCTTCTACACCACCTCTACCTCCTCCACCACCACCAACACTACCCTTACCTCCTTCTACACCACCTCTACCTCCTCCAACACCACCAACACTACCCTTACCTCCTTCTACACCACCTCTACCTCCTCCACCACCACCAACACTACCCTTACCTCCTTCTACACCACCTCTACCTCCTCCACCACCACCAACACTACCCTTACCTCCTTCTACACCACCTCTACCTCCTCCAACACTACCAACACTACCCTTACCTCCTTCTACGCCACCTCTACCTCCTCCACCACCACCAACACTACCCTTACCTCCTTCTACACCACCTCTACCTCCTCCACCACCACCAACACTACCCTTACCTCCTTCTACACCACCTCTACCTCCTCCACCACCACCAACACTACCCTTACCTCCTTCTACACCACCTCTACCTCCTCCACCACCACCAACACTACCCTTACCTCCTTCTACACCACCTCTACCTCCTCCAACACCACCAACACTACCCTTACCTCCTTCTACACCACCTCTACCTCCTCCACCACCACCAACACTACCCTTACCTCCTTCTACACCACCTCTACCTCCTCCAACACTACCAACACTATCCTTACCTCCTTCTACACCACCTCTACCTCCTCCACCACCACCAACACTACCCTTACCTCCTTCTACACCACCTCTACCTCCTCCACCACCACCAACACTACCCTTACCTCCTTCTACACCACCTCTACCTCCTCCACCACCACCAACACTACCCTTACCTCCTTCTACACCACCTCTACCTCCTCCACCACCACCAACACTACCCTTACCTCCTTCTACACCACCTCTACCTCCTCCACCACCACCAACACTACCCTTACCTCCTTCTACACCACCTCTACCTCCTCCTCCACCTCCTCTACACCTCCTTATTGAGATGTTTCCACTGGCTGTGGGGCTGTACATGTGTGCCTGCAGTTCCTTAGCGATGATGTCCAGTGTCTGGAGAGCGTCTGTCAGAGCGTCCGTCAGGCGGCGTCTCAAAGGATGAATTAACGTCTCGGGGAGCCCAGAGTTGAGTTTCTTTTGAACGGCAGCATTAACGCAGGCGGCGTTATCTCTGTGTGTTGCTGTTGTTGTGGTGTGATGTCTTATCCACACTCAGACATGCAGCTCTGTGTCCTACAGAGGCTTTATCTGCACTCCCCGCTCCCCGCCTCCACGGATAGATTAGACGCTAACCACAGAAAGAAGTTGAGAATGAGCGGCAATTGTCGGGACATGGAGAAGTATTCAGGTGAGCTTAAAGCAGAGGGAACAGAAAGAACACACAAGTTATTTAACGTGTGTGTGTGTGTGTGTTGCTCTTGAGTGTAGAGAGAATGGCTTGCCGGAGATATTCAAATCTGTAGCTGTGATTGAAGGGAATTAAGGGCCTCCTTTGGTCACATCCAATGAGAAACAAGCGGCGAGCTAGGCCGTCTTCTCTGATTGGTCCATCAGCCATGGTCACCCCGAGCTCTGTGCGTGCAGGATAACTCCGGGCAGTTCTGCGTTATCTGAACATATATTATTCATAAGACTCCTTGTGTTCCTAGTCGTAGCGTGGCCTTTTGAAATGTTCCTTCTCTTGTGAGTGTACTTCTCTCTGAGTCTGCTCACGAGTAGCGTCAACCTGTTTTACTTCACTGGCACCTCCAACATGGCGGAGGTCCTTGATTCTTCTGCACCTCCACTGCTCCATCAGTACGGCTCAGATGATACTTCTGTAGCTCCATGAGAGAGAGAGAGAGAGAGAGAGAGAGAGAGAGAGAGAGAGAGAGAGAGAGAGAGAGAGAGAGAGAGAGAGAGAGAGAGAGAGAGAGAGAGAGAGAGAGAGAGAGAGAGAGAGAGAGAGAGAGAGAGAGAGAGAGAGAGAGAGAGAGAGAGAGAGAGAGAGAGAGAGAGAGAGAGAGAGAGAGAGAGAGAGAGAGAGAGAGAGAGAGAGACCCTGCCTGGGATGAGATGAAGTGCAGCACTGTCTTGGACTCTCATCCCCTCCCTGGAAGGCCTCATGAGTGCTGTAAAGGGTCATCTATATGAATGGTATGTAGTTTGTTATTCCAGCCGAGGGGAGATGATGAAGAAGAAGGAGGAGGAGTGGAGAGGGTTAAGCACACAGTCGCATTTTGGACGCAAAATAATGTTGAATTATTGCATCCAAAATAAACTTGAGTCGCAGACAAAGGGAGCGTAAATCATCCCAGCTGCTTCGTGCTCAGCGGGCTTCTTTCTGTTACAACACTTCTTCTTCTTCTGGCTCGCGCTGCAAACAGGACTTGGTGTGTTTTGGGCTTAAGACTGGAGAGGGAATAGGAAGGAGAGGAAGGAAGGAGGGATGTTATACTGCAGAGAAGGGGGAGGAGAGGGAGAGAGGGGGGAGGAAGGGATGTTTTACTGGAGAGAAGGTGAGTGCTCTGGCGTTGTTGTTGTTGTTGTTGTTTTAAAGGATGAACATTAAAGTGAGTCAGGGAAAAGGTCAGGTGACCGGCAGGGTCAGAGGTCAGGAACCAACAGAGGAGAGTCAAGTCTTCTGGCCAAGTGTGTCTCCCCTGGCTCCTCCAGATGTATGATATGATCGGGCTACCAGCCGACCATGTGGACTGTACCAACTGGTAAGCAGATCTATCCATCCCTACATCTGGGTGGACACCCCCACATGGGATGTCACGAAAGGGTAGATGTAGCAGCTGCTTGTACTGGCTGAGTCCCACGTCAGACCAAAGATTTGCAGTGAGACTGGTAACATCAGGGTGTGAAGTGGTTCGTTGCAGAGCCAGGCATCAGAAGCACTGCATCACACCAGCTTTACCATGTCATGTCGCAGCGTGGGGTTTAGAGCATGTTGATCCAAACACAGCGGCTAATGGACAAGGATCCGCTAAGAAGCTAGTCCTTGAAGTTTGTCTTTGTTTTCTGATGAGCCGGTCCAGATTACAACACCTGGCGTAACTTTAGCGTTAGCACTCTGTCTGTGCTGCTGTAACAACCAGACGGCTTCACCTGGTCTGTGCTGCTGTAACAACCAGACGGCTTCACCTGGTCTGTGCTGCTGTAACAACCAGACGGCTTCACCTGGTCTGTGCTGCTGTAACAACCAGACGGCTTCACCTGGTCTGTGCTGCTGTAACAACCAGACGGCTTCACCTGGTCTGTGCTGCTGTAACAACCAGACGGCTTCACCTGGTCTGTGCTGCTGTAACAACCAGACGGCTTCACCTGGTCTGTGCTGCTGTAACAACCAGACGGCTTCACCTGGTCTGTGCTGCTGTAACAACCAGACGGCTTCACCTGGTCTGTGCTGCTGTAACAACCAGACGGCTTCACCTGGTCTGTGCTGCTGTAACAACCAGACGGCTTCACCTGGTCTGTGCTGCTTGTTGTCCCTTTGAGGGCGGTCGCCCATTGAAAGCAGTTTGGTCGCTAATCTTTGATCTGAACTGGACTGACATGAAAGAGGTTAAGTAGGGCCCTACTAAAAATACCCACTTTTTGTCGTCATGTGTTCTTTTAGAATGCAGCTTCTAGAGAATCCCCTGGGTTCGTTCTGTGGAGAGACAGGCGATCTGTGGTCAACAGATGGCTTCATATATCTCAAGGCTTTAATGAAATGAGGACACATTGACACTGTGGAGAGGGAGGAGAGAGAGGAGAGGGGGGAGGGAGGATGGATGAGAGGAGAGAGGACAGGAGTGGTGAGGAGAGAAGAGGAGGGAGGAATGGAAAGGAGGGAGGATAGATGAGAGGAGAGGACAGGAGTGGTGAGGAGAGAAGAGGAGGGAGGACAGAGGAGAGGAGGGAGGGACGACAGAGGAGAGGAGGAAGGACAGAGGAGAGGAGTACAGAGTGACAGGAGGAGTGTCTGTTGAGGAGGTGAGTGAGGGATGTGATATGCTGGGGGCTTTAGAGGATGTTTGTATGCGTGTTGTGATTTGGCTTGGAAGGCCCTCGGAGACTGGGTGATGGATGGGGACGCTTTGGAACGTCGGGAGCTGGATGATATCCACCTCCCATCCCCCCAATGCTGCGGTTGGGTGGAGGGATGGAGCAGAAGACCCTCCCCTTCTCAATGGACATTTCATGTAGAGATTCCTGTTCCGTCATGGTGTAGCAAGATGTTTAGGCCAGCGTTGTCCATTAACATTTCTCCAAGACTCCGGCTGCTTAACAAGCTTCTGATTAATGCCTTCCATGTGATGAATGAACGCGGAGCTCTGGAGTCCATCTTCCTCTTCACCTCTCGGTTGGTTGGAGACGTTCTGCTCTCTCCTTTCTTAAGAAGGTCCATAAGCCTCCCATGAATCTAACAGGGTGAGATCCTCTCTGAGGCTGCTGTGTGGAGATGGCTGCTAATATTCCTCCTGACAGGCTGTAGTGTCCCAGTGAGGATATAACGAAATACACTTCATCTCTGTCTCTGTCTCTGTCTCTCTGTCTGTCTCTCTCTCTCTCTGTGTCTGTCCTCTGGGTCCTCTGAGCCTCACTGGCTGGCTGCAAGTCGTCCTTATTTAGTCAGGCATGGTTAAGGAAACCCAGGCTGCTTTCTCTGGAGAGGGAAGATAAGCTCTGGTCAGCTGACTGGAGGGGGCGTGTCCGCTCTGGTCAGCTGACTGGAGGGGGCGTGTCCGCTCTGGTCAGCTGACTGGAGGGGGCGTGTCAGCTCTGGTCAGCTGACTGGAGGGGGGAGTGTCAGCTCTGGTCAGCTGACTGGAGGGGGCGTGTCAGCTCTGGTCAGCTGACTGGAGGGGGGAGTGTCAGCTCTGGTCAGCTGACTGGAGGAGGCGTGTCAGCTCTGGTCAGCTGACTGGAGGGGGCGTGTCAGCTCTGGTCAGCTGACTGGAGGGGGGAGTGTCAGCTCTGGTCAGCTGACTGGAGGGGGCGTGTCAGCTCTGGTCAGCTGACTGGAGGGGGTGTGTCAGCTCTGGTCAGCTGACTGGAGGGGGGAGTGTCAGCTCTGGTCAGCTGACTGGAGGGGGCGTGTCAGCTCTGGTCAGCTGACTGGAGGGGGCGTGTCAGCTCTGGTCAGCTGACTGGAGGGGGCGTGTCCGCTCTGTCAGCCACGAGGCTGAGTGGACACTGGGCCACCAGAGGGAGCTTGAATCAGCACTGGGGTGTTCCCATGTGTTCCCTCGCGGAAGCCAATCGGTACTCAGTATTATGACGGGCGTACCAGGAGGAAGACGTTGTTCGCGAGGGCCGGTGTGTTGATGAAGCGCGGTCTCAGCCTGGCGGTCGCGTGCAGTGTTTCCACGAGTGGAATATCAATTTCATTGAGTTCAAATTGCGTGTATTTCTTCACGTAGAAGCCCGGAGAACAAAGAAAATCCACACAGCGTTAGCAAGCGTCTGCTAACTCTGCGCTCAGCTTCTAATTGTGCTAATTGTGCTCTTGCAAAGTCTTCATTCTTATATTCAGTTGGTTTTTCTGCTCATTTAGTCCCAGCGTCACTAATCCGTACCAACCACTGGCAACCAAAGAAAAGGCAAGAGTGACACAATGGATGAATGGTTAAGGTTTAAAGCTCACCTCGACTCACTCTGTCCTCACTTTCACCCTCACTATGTCACTCTTCTGCTGCAGCTGTTCACTCCATTTAATCATGTTTGAACCGGAACGTTTCCAAGACAGAACGTCCACCAGTTCATCCGTCCAGGATCATCCGTCCAGGGATTTAGAAAGTCTACTGTGCTTCTTATCTGCACAATCAAATATGTTGGTTCCTTTCTATTATTCAGTCTCTTTGTGCCTCCTGAGTCTGCATTCATGAGCTAATGCTATATTATCGCCTTTTGAGTCATGACAGCAGAATGCTGTTTTGCTCTCAGCATTTTCCACAATATTTCTCCAAAGACAATAAAACGATGGTGGGGGTGCAGTATACACCTGTGGTATGTTTTTAAACAAAATAACAGCAGTTGGGGCGGAAAAATCATTTCAAATAAAACAAACAAAAAAGTATATATAGATATTTTTATTTTGGATGGCTGATTGCAGTGGCGCTAGTGATCCAGCGAGGTGCTGCGCCACAGCTGGCTGCATGAAGGGGAAACACTAACTGTAGCTACAACTCGAGCCACTAGAGGGTGCTAGTGAGAACGCGCACATTGTGCGGGTTTAATATTCACTGATCTTTAGCTCCAACCTCGTTAGTTATACATTGTTGTCGTATGGTGTTGTTGTTTCTATGGGAGCCACATTAAAAACAAAGAGCGTTTTACTGTCACACCGTTAACAGACAATAAAGTTGTATTTGAATATTTGAATACTTAACCGCCGGTTGAAGTGGCGTCCTGTGCAGCAGCAGATTTTTCATCTGCAAATTAATAGCAGATAAATATTCATTAAAAATCTCTGTGAATCTTCCACTCTCTTTGCTAGCCCTTAGCGCCCTTCACTGGCCGGCACATTAGAACGCTCAAACACAACGTAACCAGAGACCTCTGGGCCAGAACATTACAACAGAAGGATAAGCAGAACAAGGAGGAAGCTTCAGGTCTGCTAGCCTTGTGGAAGTCTCTGCTCACGCTCATTCGTGCCTAGCGTGCACAGATAGCCGGGTGAGCTAGGTAGCCAGGTAGCTAGGTAGACGGGTAGCTAGGTAGACGGGTAGGTAGGTAGACGGGTAGCTAGGTAGGTAGGTAGGTAGGTAGGTAGACGGATGGTAGGTAGGTAGACGGGTAGCTAGGTAGACGGGTAGGTAGGTAGCCGGGTAGCTAGATAGCCGGGTAGCTAGGTAGACGGGTAGCTAGATAGCCGGGTAGCTAGGTAGCCGGGTAGCTAGATAGCCGGGTAGCTAGGTAGCCGGGTAGCTAGGTAGCCGGGTAGCTAGGTAGCCGGGTAGCTAGGTAGCCGGGTAGCTAGGTAGCCGGGTAGCTAGGTAGGTAGGTAGGTAGACGGGTAGACAGGTGGGTAGGTGGGTGGGTAGGTAGACGGGTGGGTAGACGGGTAGCTAGATAGCCGGGTAGCTAGATAGCCGGGTAGCTAGGTAGCCGGGTAGCTAGGTAGGTAGGTAGGTAGGTAGGTAGGTAGGTAGACGGGTAGACAGGTGGGTAGGTAGCCGGGTAGCTAGGTAGCCGGGTAGCTAGGTAGCCGGGTAGGTAGGTAGACGGGTAGCTAGGTAGCCGGGTAGCTAGGTAGACGGGTAGCTAGGTAGCCGGGTAGGTAGGTAGACGGGTAGCTAGGTAGGTAGGTAGGTAGACGGGTAGCTAGGTAGGTAGGTAGGTAGACGGGTAGCTAGGTAGGTAGGTAGGTAGACGGGTAGACAGGTGGGTGGGTAGATAGACGGGTAGGTAGGTAGGTAGCCGGTAGGTAGGTAGACGGGTAGGTAGGTAGACGGGTAGGTAGGTAGCCGGGTAGGTAGGTAGACGGGTAGGTAGGTAGGTAGGTAGGTAGGTAGGTAGGTAGGTAGGTAGGTAGGTAGGTAGGTAGGTAGACGGGTAAGATACAGCAGTATTTGAGAGAGAAGGAAACAAAGAGATAGAAATAGGAAATCGTCCAGATGACTTGGAAGCTGAACGAGAAAACAGGATTAGCATTAGCGCAGAACATTAGAGGAAGAAACGTTAAAACAACCTTACGGCCAAACACTAAAGCAGAACTGAAGAGCACAATGCTGAGCAGAACTCTGAAACGGCACGTCTGTATTATGCTGAACGCAGCTGAAACAAACACGAGAGTTCTGACACTCGCTAGGTTCACACCCAACACATTTCTTCCCAAGTGGCTTTTACGAATGTTTTGTGCCCTTCTCTCCATGCACTCTCTTAACCATTCATGTCTTAGTTTTCTCCCTGGCTTCTGGCGGATTGAGCTGTTTGTTGAGCCTGTTGCTGAACTCCTTGGACTCTTTGATCATGAAGGGTTCAGTTTGTTGAGCCTGTTGCTGAACTCCTTGGACTCTTGGTTCATGAAGGGTTCAGTTTGTTGAGCCTGTTGCTGAACTCCTTGGACTCTTTGATCATGAAGGGTTCAGTTTGTTGAGCCTGTTGCTGAACTCCTTGGACTCTTTGTTCATGAAGGGTTCAGTTTGTTGAGCCTGTTGCTGAACTCCTTGGACTCTTTGTTCATGAAGGGTTCAGTTTGTTGAGCCTGTTGCTGAACTCCTTGGACTCTTTGTTCATGAAGGGTTCAGTTTGTTGAGCCTGTTGCTGAACTCCTTGGACTCTTTGTTCATGAAGGGTTCAGTTTGTTGAGCCTGTTGCTGAACTCCTTGGACTCTTTGTTCATGAAGGGTTCAGTTTGTTGAGCCTGTTGCTGAACTCCTTGGACTCTTGGTTCATGAAGGGTTCAGTTTGTTGAGCCTGTTGCTGAACTCCTTGGACTCTTTGTTCATGAAGGGTTCAGTTTGTTGAGCCTGTTGCTGAACTCCTTGGACTCTTGGTTCATGAAGGGTTCAGTTTGTTGAGCCTGTTGCTGAACTCCTTGGACTCTTGGTTCATGAAGGGTTCAGTTTGTTGAGCCTGTTGCTGAACTCCTTGGACTCTTTGATCATGAAGGGTTCAGTTTGTTGAGCCTGTTGCTGAACTCCTTGGACTCTTGGTTCATGGTCTGGGCCTTGACTCGGCCAAACACATCTTTCATCTCATCTTTTCCGTTTCACTGAAATTAATCAACCAATTACAAGACGAGTCGGACAATGAAAGATTTATAAAGGTCTTCTGTCGATTTAAACCTCTGACATTTTAAAAGCCGAACTGCATATTCTGTTCCCCACCTCCGAGTGGGTGGAGGAGTCCCAGCAGAGAGCAGGTGGAGGAGTCCAGGCAGAGAGTGGGTGGGGTGGAGGGGTGGAGGGAGGGGTTTGTCCAGCTGACTATATCAGGGAACAGGTTTCGTGTTTCAGTGTCTTGCTTGCTGTGCAGACTGTGTGGAAGGGTAAATAACTAATACAATACTAAACCTAAGATAATCCGTATAACTAGCAGTACACAATTAGTTGTAAATTACAACAAAAACTACAATCAAACACTACTTTGTTCGCTACAAATGCGTTGAGTGTATGGTCCCTTGAGCCTGGGTAGGTTTCTCTCTCTGTATATACCGTATATATATAGGGTTACCGTGAGCAGCAGACAGCAGCGTGGAAGCAGGAGGTCAGCTGGTGATGCCGTCGTTCTGAACACGGTTCCTGTGAGGCCCGCTGGCGCCAGGCCCCGTACCTCCATGTTGCTGTGGGGGGGGGGGGGGGGGGGGGGGGGGGGTCAAGGTGTGTTGTGGCGTGTGATCTGTGGTGGTCTGGTGCGGAGCGGGGACACGGCGTTCCCTGGACCCAGAAACACAAGCGGTTTGACCCCCTCTGCACTAAGAGGTTGAAGGTGGGCATGTGGAGCCCCCTGCGTCAGGCGGGGGGGGGGGGGTCCAGCCGACCAGAACCTCACCGGCAGGTGTGTTGCGCTACGATGACATTTACTGGCTGGAAGGCAGGCAAGCCGGCGTGTCATTGGCCGCTGATGTCTCAGCCCACTTCCTGTCACTTCCTGTCACTTCCTTTGTGGACGCGTCCACAGAGCAGACAGGAGCTGGCGGAGGAGCAGAACCACACGCACACAAACACGCACGCACGCGCGCGCACACACAACCACAAATGCACACGCGCACACAACCACAAACACACGCACACACATATACACACATGCACACGCACACACGCACAGCTTGTGTGTGTGATAGTATCTCCAGGCACAAGAAGGGAGGAATAATCATTTCACACATGCTCTGGGCTTCCTGCTTTTCATTCATTTGAATATGAAATATTTCTCGGTGTGACATTTAGGAAATGCTCCAGACTGAAACTATTTATCCGAAAAATAAATAGTGATCATCATTATGTAGACTGTATGCCAAGACATGAATGATTATCATTAGGCCTCTCGTTCTAACAAGCAAATATAGGAACAAATGACTCATTCCTGTTCATAAATTACTTAGTTCCTATAGGAGGGTTTTAATCATCTGAAATTCCGTAAAATAACTTCCCGACGCCGTCTTGGTACTTCTCCTTGAGCACAGATTGTGGAATAACAAGCAGTTAGATTATGATGAAGCACCATGTGAACCCTGGCACTTAGTAGTTCTAATTCAATGGCTTTATGTTCAACCTTTCAAAGTAATTCAAATGCTTCTGTAAGCCTCAAGTGTAGAGGCGCCTCTGTTGATCAGAGATACGTGAAATACAAAGATGTTTTAATGAATACCGGGCAGTGGGAGAAGGGTTTATTCCCTTTAATATCATTTCTCTTTAATGAAACGATGGTCGGGAGAAAGCTCTTGTAATTCTGACAATAAGAGAGGGAGCGTGGAGCTCTCTGTCTGTAGGTCAGTTACTCCATCTTTGACTCTCCCCACTGATCCGAAGGGTATTCAGATCACCCTTGTTCGGACAGAAAGCATCTCAGCCTGCATTCACCACTGTGTGTGTGTGTGTGTGTGTGTGTGTGTGTGTGTGTGTGTGTGTGTGTGTGTGTGTGTGTGTGTGTGTGTGTGTGTGTGTGTGTGTGTGTGTGTGTGTGTGTGTGTGTGTGTGTGTGGAGAGACAAGGTAGAGACACGGTTCTACAAATCGCCTTTTGGCCTCAGAGTTCTAGGAAGGAGAGGGGACGTGTTATCCCCATGGTTACGACCCCCGGCAACTGTGCGCTGTATATTTTTGAAGCTAGTACCGTGGTATTGGTATTATAATGGGCCGTGTTGTACATGAAATGCCCCACACACCGTGGCGTTATACTCTGCTCCCTAGACCTTGACTCAGGTCCTTCTCCAACAGAACCCGGCAGTACAACGCCCACCGCTCTGCAGAGACTGGAAAAACAAGGGATTGTATGCCCGTTCTTTCTTCTTTATGCTTTTATTGGAAGTAAGTGACATAATAGCATAACCGACTGTGCTGACGATCATAGAATACGTACTAAGATGTTCGTAACAGTTTGTTCATATGAGCGATGGTGTGCATGTTGTTCACCACAGAGAGACAGAGCTATGTATGTGTTCATATGAGCGATGGTGTACATGTTGTTCACCACAGAGAGACAGAGCTATGTATGTGTGAGAGTATGTATGTGTGCATGTGTGAGAGTATGTATGTGTGCATGTGTGAGAGTATATATGTGTGTATGTGTGAGAGTATATATGTGTGCATGTGTGAGAGTATGTATGTGTGTATGTGTGAGAGTATATATGTGTGTATGTGTGAGAGTATGTATGTGTGTATGTGTGAGAGTATATATGTGTGTATGTGTGAGAGTATGTATGTATGTGTGTATGTGTGAGAGTATGTATGTGTGTATGTGTGAGAGTATGTATGTGTGCATGTGTGAGAGTATGTATGTGTGCATGTGTGAGAGTATGTATGTGTGCACGTGTGAGAGTATGTATGTGTGTATGTGTGAGAGTATATATGTGTGCATGTGTGAGAGTATATATGTGTGTATGTGTGAGAGTATATGTGCATGTGTGAGAGTATGTATGTGTGAGAGTATATATGTGTGCATGTGTGAGAGTATGTATGTGTGTATGTGTGAGAGTATATATGTGTGTATGTGTGAGAGTATATGTGCATGTGTGAGAGTATGTATGTGTGAGAGTATGTATGTGTGTATGTGTGAGAGTATGTATGTGTGAGAGTATATGTGTGTATGTGTGAGAGTATATATGTGTGTATGTCTGAGAGTATATATGTGTGTATGTGTGAGAGTATGTATGTGTGTATGTGTGAGAGTATGTATGTGTGTATGTGTGAGAGTATGTATGTGTGTATGTGTGAGAGTATGTATGTGTGTATGTGTGAGAGTATGTATGTGTGTATGTGTGAGAGTATGTATGTGTGTATGTGTGAGAGTATGTATGTGTGTATGTGTGAGAGTATATATGTGTGTATGTGTGAGAGTATATATGTGTGTATGTGTGAGAGTATATATGTGTGTATGTGTGAGAGTATATGTGTGTATGTGTGAGAGTATATATGTGTGTATGTGTGAGAGTATATGTGCATGTGTGAGAGTATGTGTGCATGTGTGAGAGTATGTATGTGTGAGAGTATGTATGTGTGTATGTGTGAGAGTATGTATGTGTGAGACTATATGTGTGTATGTGTGAGAGTATGTATGTGTGTATGTGTGAGAGTATGTATGTGTGTATGTGTGAGAGTATGTATGTGTGTATGTCTGAGAGTATGTATGTGTGTATGTGTGAGAGTATATGTGTGTATGTGTGAGAGTATATATGTGTGTATGTGTGAGAGTATATATGTGTGTATGTCTGAGAGTATATATGTGTGTATGTGTGAGAGTATGTATGTGTGTATGTGAGAGTATGTATGTGTGAGAGTATATATGTGTGTATGTGTGAGAGTATGTATGTGTGTATGTGTGAGAGTGTATGTGTGAGAGTATGCATGTGTGAGAGTATATGTGTGTATGTGTGAGAGTATGTATGTGTGTATGTGTGAGAGTATGTATGTGTGAGAGTATATGTGTGTATGTGTGAGAGTATGTATGTGTGAGAGTATATGTGTGTATGTGTGAGAGTATGTATGTGTGTATGTGTGAGAGTATGTATGTGTGAGAGTATATGTGTGTATGTGTGAGAGTATGTATGTGTGTATATGTGAGAGTATGTATGTGTGTATGTGTGAGAGTATATATGTGTGTATGTCTGAGAGTATATATGTGTGTATGTGTGAGAGTATGTATGTGTGTATGTGTGAGAGTATGTATGTGTGAGAGTATATATGTATGAATGTGTGCATGTGTGAGAGTGTGTATGTGTGTATGTGTGAGAGTGTGTATGTGTGTATGTGTGAGAGTATGCATGTGTGAGGGTATGCATGTGGGATAGTATGTATGTGTGTGAGGGTGTGTGTGTGTGAGTATGTATGTGTGTGAGGGTATGTATGTGTGATAGTATATATGTGTGATAGTAGTATAGAGAGTAGATAGACATAACATAGAGAGTATGTGGCCGTGGGAGATCAACACTGTGTTGGACTGAACTGCAGCCCCTCTGTTAGAAGATGTTCCCATTGCGTCTTCTGGAGCCTTCTAATGATCTCCCATCGTTAGCTTCCCTCAAAGCGCCCCAACATTAGCTTCCCTCAAACCGCCCCATCGTTAGCTTCCCTCAAACGACCCCAACGTTAGCTTCCCTCAAAGCGCCTCATCGTTAGCTTCCCTCAAACGACCCCATCGTTAGCTTCCCTCAAACGACCCCATCGTTAGCTTCCCTCAAAGCGCCCCAACGTTAGCTTCCTTCAAAGCGCCCCAACGTTAGCTTCCCTCAAACGACCCCATCGTTAGCTTCCCTCAAAGCGCCTCATCGTTAGCTTCCCTCAAACGACCCCATCGTTAGCTTCCCTCAAACGACCCCATCGTTAGCTTCCCTCAAAGCGCCCCAACGTTAGCTTCCCTCAAACGACCCCATCGTTAGCTTCCCTCAAAGCTCCCCAACGTTAGCTTCCCTCAAACGACCCCATCGTTAGCTTCCCTCAAAGCGCCTCATCGTTAGCTTCCCTCAAACGACCCCATCGTTAGCTTCCCTCAAACGACCCCATCGTTAGCTTCCCTCAAACGACCCCATCGTTAGCTTCCCTCAAACCGCCTCATCGTTAGCTTCCCTCAAACGACCCATCGTTAGCTTCCCTCAAAGCGCCCCAACGTTAGCTTCCCTCAAAGCGCCCCAACGTTAGCTTCCCTCAAACCGCCCCATCGTTAGCTTCCCTCAAACGACTCCATCATTAGCTTCCCTCAAAGCGCCCCAACGTTAGCTTCCCTCAAAGCGCCCCAACGTTAGCTTCCCTCAAACGACCCCATCGTTAGCTTCCCTCAAAGCGCCCCAACGTTAGCTTCCCTCAAACGACCCCAACGTTAGCTTCCCTCGAACGACTCCATCATTAGCTTCCCTCAAAGCGCCCCAACGTTAGCTTCCCTCAAAGCGCCCCAACGTTAGCTTCCCTCAAACGACCCCATCGTTAGCTTCCCTCAAACCGCCCCAACGTTAGCTTCCCTCAAAGCGCCCCAACGTTAGCTTCCCTCAAACGACCCCATCGTTAGCTTCCCTCAAACGACCCCATCGTTAGCTTCCCTCAAACGACTCCATCATTAGCTTCCCTCAAAGCGCCCCATCGTTAGCTTCCCTGAAAGCGCCATGCGATGCCGGCCTGGCCAAGGCACTACTGTAGGAACAACACCATAGCGTCTCTGAGCAGACGGCTCCTTTGTCAGACGGAGAATGTCTTCTCTGCATTGTTGTCCTCCCTGTTCAAAGAGAAATGCAGTCCTGGCTTCTGAGGTTTTCCTGCTGCCATCGTGCTCCGGTGCCCAGACCTGCTGCTTTATCATGTAGAGCAAGGCATTAGGACTGCCAGGGTTAGCGGTTCCATTCCCACTGGTAGAGCAAGGTGTTAACACTGCAGGGTTAGTGGTTCTATTCCCACTGGGACCACCAGGCTATGGGTCGTCTAGAGGTTAGAGGGATTGACTCCCCACTGAAAGGTTGTGGGTGTGATCCCCAATGTTTACAACCTACCGGTAGGATGACGTATCTGAAGTAAGCTAGGTTTCCCCTCCTAGCGCTGCTCGCGGAGTAGGACTGGACTCTCACTACGAGGGTCGTGGTGTCGTTTCCCCTGAGGCTGATGGATCTTGGCCAGGCTTCATCTGGGCGTCCGGCCAGCTCCGAAGACGCACCAATACCTCCAGGATGATCCGAGCTCTGGGGCGGCCCAGGGGCCAGTGCTCTGGTGACCCGGGTATGCAGACCATGTGGTTCTTCTGTGGTCTAGAAGAGAGACCTTTAGCTGAAGGAACAGGACTCAGACCCACTAGGGAACAGGGGCTGCTTTGATCTAGCCTTCAGACGCAGAGGGGTGACCAGAAGGTGAGAGTAGTGCAATAGTGGGGAAAGATAGTGGCAGGGGGGAGGGATATATATTGGTGGAGAGAGGGGGAAGAAGAGAGGGGAGAGATGTGGAAGGGGTCAGACAGTACAGAGACAGGTCATTAAGGAGCAGGTAGGGGTTGGACAGTACAGAGACAGGTCATTAAGGAGCAGGTAGGGGTTAGACAGTACAGAGACAGGTCATTAAGGAGCAGGTAGGGGTTAGACAGTACAGAGACAGGTCATTAAGGAGCAGGTAGGGGTTAGACAGTACAGAGACAGGTCATTAAGGAGCAGGTAGGGGTTAGACAGTACAGAGACAGGTCATTAAGGAGCAGGTAGGGGTCAGACAGTACAGAGACAGGTCATTAAGGAGCAGGTAGGGGTTAGACAGTACAGAGACAGGTCATTAAGGAGCAGGTAGGGGTCAGACAGTACAGAGACAGGTCATTAAGGAGCAGGTAGGGGTTAGACAGTACAGAGACAGGTCATTAAGGAGCAGGTAGGGGTTAGACAGTACAGAGACAGGTCATTAAGGAGCAGGTAGGGGTCAGACAGTACAGAGACAGGTCATTAAGGAGCAGGTAGGGGTTAGACAGTACAGAGACAGGTCATTAAGGAGCAGGTAGGGGTTAGACAGTACAGAGACAGGTCATTAAGGAGCAGGTAGGGGTCAGACAGTACAGAGACAGGTCATTAAGGAGCAGGTAGGGGTTAGACAGTACAGAGACAGGTCATTAAGGAGCAGGTAGGGGTTAGACAGTACAGAGACAGGTCATTAAGGAGCAGGTAGGGGTTAGACAGTACAGAGACAGGTCATTAAGGAGCAGGTAGGGGTTAGACAGTACAGAGACAGGTCATTAAGGAGCAGCTAGGGGTTAGACAGTACAGAGATAGGTCATTAAGGAGCAGCTAGGGGTTAGACAGTACAGAGACAGGTCATTAAGGAGCAGGTAGGGGTTAGACAGTACAGAGACAGGTCATTAAGGAGCAGGTAGGGGTTAGACAGTACAGAGACAGGTCATTAAGGAGCAGGATGCGTACAGGTAGGACGCTGCATTAGTGTTCAAGATGTTTATTTCCACTTGCCCGCATTCTAAGACTTTCTATTATTATTAACTAAATGAATAACTTCAATTATAAGCTCCTTTCAAGAAACCCAGGGATACATGCAAGAAATTTGAAAGCAAAACATGTTACGTAAAAAACAAAATCTTACAATTTGCTTACAAATATTAGACCTTATAAAAATATGTTATTCATTAAAGGTGTTCTTTTGTGTTTTTAATGGTTTCACCAAAACCTTCTTACTTTCAGTGAGCAACACTTTCTAGTGTCTAGGAAGCTGAGGAGTATATGCTGATGTGTATACCAGACGTTTGAGTACACCATACATCTAGTACACCATCTAGTACACCATCTAGTACACCATTCATTTAGTACACCATCTAGTACACCATTCATCTAGTACACCATCTAGTACACCATTCATCTAGTACACCATCTAGTACACCATCTAGTACACCATTCATCTAGTACACCATACCTCTAGTACACCATTCATCTAGTACACTGTCTAGTACACCATCTAGTACACCATCTAGTACACCATTCATCTAGTACACCATCTAGTACACCATCTAGTACACCATTCATCTAGTACACCATACCTCTAGTACACCATTCATCTAGTACACCATCTAGTACACCATCTAGTACACCATCTAGTACACCACCTAGTACACCATCTAGTACACCATCTAGTACACCATTCATTTAGTACACCATCTAGTACACCATTCATCTAGTACACCATCTAGTACACCATTCATCTAGTACACCATCTAGTACACCATCTAGTACACCATTCATCTAGTACACCATCTAGTACACCATACCTCTAGTACACCATTCATCTAGTACACTGTCTAGTACACCATCTAGTACACCACCTAGTACACCATCTAGTACACCATTCATCTAGTACACCATCTAGTACACCATTCATCTAGTACACCATCTAGTACACCATCTAGTACACCATTCATCTAGTACACCATCTAGTACACCATACCTCTAGTACACCATTCATCTAGTACACTGTCTAGTACACCATCTAGTACACCATCTAGTACACTGTCTAGTACACCATCTAGTACACCATCTAGTACACCATTCATCTAGTACACCATACCTCTAGTACACCATTCATCTAGTACACCATCTAGTACACCATCTAGTACACCATTCATCTAGTACACCATACCTCTAGTACACCATTCATCTAGTACACCATCTAGTACACCACCTAGTACACCACCTAGTACACCATTCATCTAGTACACCATTCATCTAGTACACCATCTAGTACACCACCTAGTACACCACCTAGTACACCATTCATCTAGTACACCATTAATCTAGTACACCATTCATCTAGTACACCATCTAGTACACCATCTAGTACACCATCTAGTACACCATTCATCTAGTACACCATCTAGTACACCATTCATCTAGTACACCATTCATCTAGTACACCATCTAGTACACCATCTAGTACACCATACATCTAGTACACCATTCATCTAGTACACCATTCATCTAGTACACCATTCATCTAGTACACCATTCATCTAGTACACCATTCATCTAGTACACCATCTAGTACACCATCTAGTACACCATTCATCTAGTACACCATCTAGTACACCATTCATCTAGTACACCATTCATCTAGTACACCATCTAGTACACCATCTAGTACACCATTCATCTAGTACACCATTCATCTAGTACACCACCTAGTACACCACCTAGTACACCATTCATCTAGTACACCATTCATCTAGTACACCATCTAGTACACCATCTAGTACACCACCTAGTACACCACCTAGTACACCATTCATCTAGTACACCATTAATCTAGTACACCATTCATCTAGTACACCATCTAGTACACCATCTAGTACACCATCTAGTACACCATTCATCTAGTACACCATCTAGTACACCATTCATCTAGTACACCATACCTCTAGTACACCATCTAGTACACCATTCATCTAGTACACCATTCATCTAGTACACCATCTAGTACACCATTCATCTAGTACACCATACCTCTAGTACACCATTCATCTAGTACACTGTCTAGTACACCATCTAGTACACCATCTAGTACACCACCTAGTACACCATTCATCTAGTACACCATTCATCTAGTACACCATCTAGTACACCATCTAGTACACCACCTAGTACACCATTCATCTAGTACACCATTCATCTAGTACACCATCTAGTACACCATCTAGTACACCATCTAGTACACCACCTAGTACACCATTCATCTAGTACACCATTCATCTAGTACACCATCTAGTACACCACCTAGTACACCATTCATCTAGTACACCATTCATCTAGTACACCATACATCTAGTGCACTGTCTAGTACACCATCTAGTACACCATCTAGTACACCATTCATCTAGTACACCATCTAGTACACCACCTAGTACACCATTCATCTAGTACACCATTCATCTAGTACACCATTCATCTAGTACACCATTCATCTAGTACACCATCTAGTACACCATTCATCTAGTACACCATACCTCTAGTACACCATTCATCTAGTACACTGTCTAGTACACCATTCATCTAGTACACCATACCTCTAGTACACCATTCATCTAGTACACTGTCTAGTACACCATCTAGTACACCACCTAGTACACCATTCATCTAGTACACCATTCATCTAGTACACTGTCTAGTACACCATCTAGTACACCACCTAGTACACCATACATCTAGTGCACTGTCTAGTACACCATCTAGTACACCATCTAGTACACCATACATCTAGTGCACTGTCTAGTACACCATCTAGTACACCATCTAGTACACCATCTAGTACACCATATATCTAGTGCAGTAGGCTTCACCTGTCTTTACCTCACTCTGCAAATGACTGCAGTGATTTCCAGTCCCAGTGAACCCAAGTGGATTTAATGAGACATAACGCCAATCATGTAATTACTGTTTATCGGGTGGAGGAGTCTATCTTCGTGTTGCGCAAAGGAAAACAAGTCTGAATGTTTCCTTTATTGTGCCTGAATGGAAGCGCTTTAATTGTATTGGTTCAATCAGTATATGGTAACCTTTACAGCAGGTTGGAGTCGTCCCAGTGTGCTTGTTGAGGATGAAATGTATTCCCCACCGCTGGCGAGGTTATCCTCAACCTGATTCATATTTAACAAACTGCAGAAAACATCTCAGATGCACTAATTCAGTCCTTATGGAAATCAAAGAAATGTGTCCCCACCTCCCCTTTCTCCTCTGTAGTACTCCCTCCTCTCCACCCTTCTCCGCCTTCGTCCTCCACCGCTCTGAGCTTAGCTCTGGGTGTATCTTCACTGATCTCCAAACCACTCTATGCACCGCTGATGTACCGGGGAAAGCTTCAACCTGGTGACCTCGAGGAAATATCCATCAGCAATTTACTTAAAAGCCCCTTAAGTCCCGAATCCAGATGTCTTTTGAGTCACTGCGTTGCAGGTTGCTGCGTTCTGATTACAACAGATAAGTGTGTGTGTGTGTGTGTGTGTGTGTGTGTGTGTGTGTGTGTGTGTGTGTGTGTGTGTGTGTGTGTGTGTAACTGCGACACACACACTTCAGTCTTAAGTCTTAAGTTGCGCTAGGCGACGCTGATGTCTTGAACGGTTCCATAGATCTCTGGAGATAAATGTTTCCTTGAAGATGCATTAATAAAATAGCCAGCTCTTGGAATGCAAAAAGGCCATGAAACCACACGCAACTTCATGAAACGATGCTACGCAATGCTATCTTCTATATTCTCTCCTTTCTAAACCTTGATGAAAAACAGCAGCTAGCATTTCTGCTCCTGCCAGGCTAAATTCTATCTGTAAACTGATCAGAGAGTTTTCAGAAGACCATGGCAACGTCTACACACAGACTGGAACCATTGAATACACAGACCAGCAGAGAGTTCCAACACTGAATACACCTTCACTCTAATCTAACCTGAATACACCTTCACTCTAATCTAACCTGAATACACCTTCACTCTAATCTAACCTGAATACACCTTCACTCTAATCTAACCTGAATACACCTTCACTCTAATCTAACCTGAATACACCTTCACTCTAATCTAACCTGAATACACCTTCACTCTAACCTAACCTGAATACACCTTCACTCTAATCTAACCTGAATACACCTTCACTCTAATCTAACCTGAATACACCTTCACTCTAATCTAACCTGAATACACCTTCACTCTAATCTAACCTGAATACACCTTCACTCTAACCTAACCTGAATACACCTTCACTCTAATCTAACCTGAATACACCTTCACTCTAATCTAACCTGAATACACCTTCACTCTAATCTAACCTGAATACACCTTCACTCTAATCTAAACCTATATCAATATCGAATAGCCAACCGACTGGGGTTCAACACTTTTGCTCTAAAATCATGGAAACATTTAGGATTGAAGACAGCCGTTGGTGTTGAGATTCTGTGGTTTTCAGAACCTCAAACAAAGCAGTAATCTGATTGGACACGCTTCGAGAGATCACGTCGGCCAGGGTCAAAGCTACAATGGTTTAAACTTTGAGCGCAGCGGCACGGTGGCGAATCGGAGAGGTCTGCTACGCCCAGACTAATGCCGACGCCAGGCTTCAAAGCTCAAGCTCCCCTGTGATCACCAGAACTTCTTTTAGAATTACAGGTTCCTATTGGTCCTGGATTCACTTTAATAGGGTCATTACGTGGTGCCATGAGTATTCATGATCGATCAACCTTTGACCTTCTTAAGAGGCAGTTCATCTGGTCATTTGCAACGGAGAAGAGGTGTAAAAGCAGAACTGACCATGTCTGCGATGAGAGAAGGCGTGTGTGTCCTGGGTCAGTGGCCCAGTGCTGGGCACCTGACCCTGGGTCAGAACTCTCTCAGTGGTGACGGTGTCTCCATGTTGCTGCAGTGTAGTAATGCACCACCGAGGTTACATTACTACACTACAGTGTAGTAATGTAACCTCTGTGGTGCAGAGGCAATACGACCACGTCTGTTGGTCCCACCGCAGGTCAAACTAAGTTTGTGTTTTTATGGCCTGTCAGTTTCATTCACTCATGCCGGTGAAGGAGAGCGAGGCTGATGCCTCATGTCCATCGTAGCCCACACAAGGCCGGTGAAGGAGAGCGAGGCTGATGCCTCTTGTCCATCGTAGCCCACACAAGGCCGGTGAAGGAGAGCGAGGCTGATGCCTCTTGTCCATCGTAGCCCACACAAGGCTAGTGATTGCGTGTGCCTCGCTTCATTTGTTAAGTGGATCGCTATCTTCCTCACAGCGAGAGGCAGGCAAGGTTAAAACGCCTCTTCATCTCCTCCTCTTCTTCCTCCTGTAATGGATGGCTGCCTGCATGCACAGATGCAGGCGGTAATGGATGGCTGCCTGCATGCACAGATGCAGGCAGAGGCAGCGTAGGCTGTGAGAGAAGAGGGGGGGGCGGGGGGGGGGGGGGGGGGGGGAGTAAAACATGTCCATCACTCATGTGATGCACTGTTGGGCAACGTGCCCACCCAGACCAGACCGCCACTCACCCCTACAAGCATGGGGTTCAACTCACTCACTCTCTGCTCCACCTCTCTGTTAGTGGGTGTGGGTGTGTGTGTGTGTGGGCGTGTGTGTGTGTGAGTGGGCGTGTGTGTGTGTGAGTGGGCGTGTGTGTGTGTGTGTGTGTGTGGGCGTGTGTGTGTGTGTGTGTGTGTGGGCGTGTGTGTGTGTCCCTCCGTCCATGAAGGGCAGGCGGTAGGTGATGGGGACTCTAGTGGACCTCCTGCTGTGAAGCTGTCTTGAGCTGCAGGGCCCCGCAGGAGAAACCTTGTCAGACTTCATTAATGACCTACTAAGGTGTGGTTGTGTGGGTGTGTGGGTGGGTGGGTGGGTGGGAGGGTGAGGGTGTGGGTGGGTGGGTGTGGGCCGCTGTGTTCTGCAGTGAGCCCTCCATCAGGAGCATGCTGCCTCCTCACTGGATTAAAGTCATGTCGTGGTTGGCCTCTCTTCTCTGCCTTTGATTCAGGATCAATTATTCACCAGAGTTCAGTCAGTGGTGATTCAGCCGAGCTAATGGTCTGGACCAGGAAGTCAACTAAACAGTCTCACACCTCAACCCTAACAGTCTCACACCTCAACCCTAACAGTCTCACACCTCAACCCTAACAGTCTCACACCTCAACCCTAACAGTCTCACACCTCAACCCTAACAGTCTCACACCTCAAACCTAACAGTCTCACACCTCAAACCTAACAGTCTCACACCTCAAACCTAACAGTCTCATATCTCCACACTAAGTCTCACACCTCAAACCTAACAGTCTCACACCTCAACCCTAACAGTCTCACACCTCAACCCTAACAGTCTCACACCTCAACCCTAACAGTCTCACACCTCAAACCTAACAGTCTCACACCTCAACCCTAACAGTCTCACACCTCAAACCTAACAGTCTCATATCTCCACACTAAGTCTCACACCTCAAACCTAACAGTCTCACACCTCGACCCTAACAGTCTCACACCTCAAACCTAACAGTCTCACACCTCAAACCTAACAGTCTCACACCTCAACCCTAACAGTCTCACACCTCAAACCTAACAGTCTCACACCTCAAACCTAACAGTCTCATATCTCCACACTAAGTCTCACACCTCAAACCTAACAGTCTCACACCTCGACCCTAACAGTCTCACACCTCAAACCTAACAGTCTCACACCTCAAACCTAACAGTCTCATATCTCCACACTAAGTCTCACACCTCAAACCTAACAGTCTCATATCTCCACACTAAGTCTCACACCTCAAACCTAACAGTCTCACACCTCAACCCTAACAGTCTCACACCTCAAACCTAACAGTCTCACATCACACATCTCAGCTGCCACTCTGTATGTAACATGGGATGGGTCAGTACCTATCCTCTGTGCTAGCTTCAGGGCAGTCTGTTCGTATGTAGACTGTGAGGATGGATGCTGTCTTACCCCTTTAATCTTGCATGTAGTCTGCTTCCATCGGACCACTTTAGACTTTAGTTGCACGAAGAGGTTTCCAAACCAAGCTGTAACGCCGTATCTAGCATGGCTTTCTAAGGCTGACAAAGACAAACTCCAATCTATTTGTATTAGACCTGTTAGATGGTTTCCTCTATGACCTCTATGATGGCGTTGAAGAGTGAGACAGGGGGTTGAAGAGTGAGACAGGGTGTTGAAGAGTGAGACAGGGTGTTGAAGAGTGAGACAGGGTGTTGAAGAGTGAGACAGGGTTAGAATGTGAGACAGGGTGTTGAAGAGTGAGACAGGGTTAGACAGTGAGACAGGGTTAGAATGTGAGACAGGGTGTTGAAGAGTGAGACAGGGTGTTGGAGAGTGAGACAGGGTGTTGAAGAGTGAGACAGGGTTAGAATGTGAGACAGGGTTAGAAAGTGAGACAGGGTTAGAATGTGAGACAGGGTGTTGAAGAGTGAGACAGGGTGTTGAAGAGTGAGACAGTTGAGGGTTTTCGGGATGTGAGGACTAGCAGCAGCCATCGCAGGAACTGATAAATGTTTTAATAATGAATGATAAAGCATTATGAATATTATATATTTAAATCTCTACATAGCACACATTAGCATGAGAGATGGGCAGAATCCTCTTTGTCTCCAGTCCTGCACACCGCCCTGCCCAGGGGAACCAGAAGCAACCATATTCTGCTGCTATATGGTGGATGTACAGGTCCTCTGTACACTACTGCTGCTCCCTGCTCCACTCCTCCTCCTCCTCCCTGCTCCCTGCTCTACTCCTCCTCTCTCCTCCCTGCTCCCTGCTCCACTCCTCCTCCTCCCTGCTGCCTGCTTTACTCCTCCCTGCTCTACTCCTCCTCTCTCCTCCCTGCTCCCTGCTCTACTCCTCCTCCCTGCTCCCTGCTCCACTCCTCCTCCTCCTCCCTGCTGCCTGCTTTACTCCTCCCTGCTCTACTCCTGCTCCCTGCTCTACTCCTCCTCTCTCCTCCCTGCTCTACTCCTCCTCTCTCCTCCCTGCTCCCTGCTCCACTCCTCCTCCTCCCTGCTGCCTGCTTTACTCCTCCCTGCTCTACTCCTCCTCCCTGCTCCCTGCTCTACTCCTCCTCTCTCCTCCCTGCTCTACTCCTCCCTGCTCTACTCCTCCTCCCTGCTCCCTGCTCTACTCCTCCTCTCTCCTCCCTGCTGCCTGCTCCACCCCTCCTCCTCCCTGCTGCCTGCTCCACTCCTCCTCCTCCCTGCTGCCTGCTTTACTCCTCCTTGCTCTACTCCTCCTCCCTGCTCTACTCCTCCCTGCTCTACTCCTCCCTGCTCTACTCCTCCTCTCTCCTCCCTGGTCTACTCCTCCTCTCTCCTCCCTGCTCCACTCCTCCCTGCTCTACTCCTGCTCTCTCCTCCCTGCTGCCTGCTTTACTCCTCCCTGCTCTACTCCTGCTCCCTGCTCTACTCCTCCTCTCTTCTCCCTGCCCTCTGCTCCACTCCTCCTCCTCCCTGCTGCCTGCTTTACTCCTCCCTGCTCTACTCCTCCTCCCTGCTCCACTCCTCCTCCTCCCTGCTGCCTGCTTTACTCCTCCCTGCTCTACTCCTGCTCCCTGCTCTACTCCTCCTCTCTCCTCCCTGCTCTACTCATCCTCTCTCCTCCCTGATCCCTGCTTTACTCCTCTCTGCTCTACTCCTCCTCTCTCCTCGCTGCTCTACTCCTCCTCTCTCCTCCCTCCTCTCTCCTGCTCTCTCCTCCCTGCTCTACTCCTCCTCTCCTCCTCCCTGCTCTCTGCTCTACTCCTCTATTTCTCCTTCTCTCCTCTACTTCTCCTTCCCTCCCCCTCCCTCCCTTCCTTCCTCTCTCCTCCCTGGTCTCTCCTCCATCTCTCCTCTCTCCTCCCTGCTCTCTACCTCTCATTATATTTCATCCTCTCTTCGCTCTCTCCTCCTCCTCCTCCTCCTCCTCCTCCTCCTCCTCCTCCCTTCTCCCTCTGTCTCCTCCTTCCCATTCTCCTATTTCCCTGTCCTCCTGACCTCCTGTCCTCTGCTCCATCTTAAGACATTGAACATGGTGTCAGGGTGAAGCTACCTGTGAAGTACGTCTGGGACAGCGGCTTTTACACAAAACCCACACAGGTGTGTTAGGAAGAACCCTAAAAAACATGTGAGCCCACTCACACACACTAACACACATGATCACACACACTGACACACACTAACACACATGATCACACACACTGACACACATGATCACACACACCAGCACACACTAACACACTGACACACACTAACACACATGATCACACACACTGACACACACTAACACACATGATCACACACACTGACACACTCACGATCACACACACCAGCACACACTGACACACACACTAACACACACCAGCACACACTAACACACACTGACACACACTAACACACATGATCACACACACTGACACACACTAACACACATTATCACACACACTGACACACACTAACACACATGATCACACACACTGACACACACACGATCACACACACCAGCACACACTAACACACACTGTCACACACTAACACACATGATCACACACCAGCACACACTGACACACACATGATCACACACACCAGCACACACTGACACACACACTAACACACACCAGCACACACTAACACACACTGACACACACTAACACACATGATCACACACACCAACACACACTGACACACACTAACACACATGATCACACACACCAACACACACTGACACACAGTAACACACATGATCACACACACCAGCACACACTGACACACACACTAACACACACACGATCACACACTAACACACATTGACACACTAACACACATGATCACACACACCAGCACACGCTGACACACACACATCAGCACACATTAACATACACTGACACACATGATCACACACACTAACACACACATGATCCCACACTAACACACACTGACACACTAACACACACGAACACACACTGACACACACACGATCACACACACCAGCACACACTAACACACACGATCACACATACCAGCACACACTAACACACACTGACACACTAACACACACGATCACACACACCAGCACACACTGACACACACTGACACAGAGTGCGTGTTGTTAAACTAACACATATACGCTCATCAGTCAAACTCATTCAAACACTTTCACAGAATCACAGTCGTTTAATAAACGCTGATGTCCACACCTAGAAACACATCGCCATGGTAACAAACGTTATTGAGCTTTCATTTCACTCCTACGCTCCAACATAAGCACATCCCCCTCCCCACGCACCGTGGCGCAGAGTGGCTGGTGCTGTGTGGAGATGATGTATGTTGAAGCGCTGGTGCTTCTCTAGTGAAGGGGGTGGTGTTCAGTCTTTCTGCCCAGGCAGGGGACTGCCTGCGGGGGTCGGGATGTCTGGATCTCCCTGGGCTGAGAGACAGATCCAAGATTCATACATGAGGCCGTCTCCTAGTTTCAGACCTTTATCACGAGGACAGCCGGGACGTTGTCCTTAGGTTGTCCTCCAGCCCCCATCGCCTTGTTGGTGGAGTTGTTCCTAGAGATGAGTTCAACTAGGTAACATTTACCTGTCCCCAGTATTCTACTAATTTAAAGGTATATCTAATGTATCTGTGGTTGCAACCTGGAACAGTGGGACTGCCCTTATATATGGACAATCCCCCGGCACCTGTCGCCATGGTAACGACAGCGGTGATGGTCCAGATGTGTTTGGAGATGGATGTGTGTTGGTGTCATAGACATGGCAGAGGTTCTCTTCCTTCAACTTGTAGCGATGGCAGTGGTGGTCATCAGAGATGAATGTGCTCCATAAAGCAGGACGAGAACATTCCTAACTTAACCTGCAGAACATTCTACGAGAACATTCCTAACCTAACCTGCAGAACATTCTACGAGAACATTCCTAACTTAACCTGCAGAACATTCTACGAGAACATTCTACTGAGACGAGAACTTTCCTAACTTAACCTGCAGAACATTCTACGAGAACATTCCTAACTTAACCTGCAGAACGTTCTACTGAGAAGAGAACATTCTTAACTTAACCTGCAGAACGTTCTACTGAGACGAGAACATTCCTAACTTAACCTGCAGAACATTCTACTGAGACGAGAACTTTCCTAACTTAACCTGCAGAACGTTCTACTGAGACGAGAACATTCCTAACTTAACCTGCAGAACATTCCAACGAGACGAGGACGTTCTGAACTTTAAAGCAAAGCTGCAGTCTGAAGTGTGCTGGTGTGTGTTCTCATCTCATTGGATGTCTGCTAGGTCAGTCTGAAGAACACGTCTTAAACAGCATCATCAATCCCAACAGTGGAGATGTTATCCGTTATGGACCGGGACCTCTGAGGCTTATTTTACGGCACCCGGCAGGCTTTGTAAAACGTTGTGCGGTAGACGATTACCAGCAGTTACAGTTTGCTTTTCATACAGAGGTCCTTCGGGATCAACACAGAATCAACACACAAACATTCAAATTAGATAACAAAAAGAAAATAGCTCCATGCACAATTAGCATGTTATGCTTATTGTCTGAACGGCAGTCTTGTGATAACGTGTATTAAAGCATATAGATACATCCATAGCTTTTAGTATTCTTTAGCTAAATGATATTTGTGTCTGTAGGTTATTTGTAGCAAGTAGGTCATTAATCAACACTCCACCAGTATGGTTTACTAACATTATACGTTATATGAAGCATGTAATATATCACAGGTTACATGGGATATAAAAAGTGAATGTTTGAGATGTTTGAGAAGTTAAAGAGTTCTCAGGGTGGATGGAAGCTAAGGCAGATGGTTGTTGATGGAACTAGATGGTGACAATGGTGTCTGGAACTTTCCCAGGGACAAGGATTACCAGAAGGACAAGGAAGGAAGGAGGAAGGGAGGGAAGGAAGAAGGAGGAAGGGTGGGAAGGAAGAAGAAGGAGGAAGGGTGGGAAGGAAGAAGAAGGAGGAAGGGTGGGAAGGAAGAAGGAGGAAGGTAGGGAAACAGGAAGGGTGGGAAGGAAGAAGAAGGAGGAAGGAAGGGAAAGAGGAAGGAAGGGAAGGAGGAAGGGTGGGAAGGAAGAAGAAGGAGGAAGGAAGGGAAACAGGAAGGGTGGGAAGGAAGGAAGGAAGGAAGGAAGGAAGGAAGGGAGGGAGGGAACGAAGGAAGGAAGGAAGGAAGGAAGGAAGGAAGGAAGGAAGGAAGGAGGAAAGGCCAAAATATACAATGATTACATGTATTTGTTGCCGTTACGTAATTGTCCGTATTAAGTGTGTGTGTGTGTGTGTGTGTGTGTGTGTGTGTGTGTGTGTGTGTGTGTGTGTGTGTGTGTGTGTGTGTGTGTGTGTGTGTGTGTGTGTGTGTGTGTGTGTGTGTGTGTGTGTCTAGGTGCTTCCTTGCCCGTTCACTCTAGTGTGTGTTTCAGTGTTGGGTGTCTGACTGGAAGGGATGGTGTTGTGGAAATGTTTGTGCATGCTTGTGTGTGTATGTGTGCCTAGGTATGTGTCCCTGTGTGTGTGTGTGTGTGTGTGTGTGTGTGTGTATGTGTCCGTGTGTGTGTGTGTCCCTGTGTGTCTGTGTGTGTATGTATGTGTCCCTGTGTGTGTGTATGTGTGCCTGTGTGTGTATTTGTGTATGTATATGTGCCTGTGTGTATGTGTGTGTGTATGTGTCCCTGTGTGTATGTGTGTATGTATGTATCCCTGTGTGTGTGTGTGTGTGTGTGTATGTATGTGTGTATGTATGTGTCCCTGTGTGTGTGTATGTGTGTGTATGTATGTGTATGTATGTATTTGCGCTAGTCGGCGTGACAACAGATCCATCTTTCTAAGATCCACCTTCCCTCCTGGGAGTCGGTGGCTGTGCACCCTCCTCACCGTGCACCCTCCTCACCGTGCACCCTCCTCACCGTGCACCCTCCTCACCGTGCACACTCCTTACAGTGTTCTAATTTAGTATGCATGCCGCCACACATCAAGGAGGAGAAGGAGGAGGAGGAGGATGATTAAGAGGAAAAGCCTGTGTGTGTGTGTGTCAGTCAGAGGGTTTAACTTATAAATAGACCAATACCTTAAGTTCTCTCTCTCTCTCTCTCTCTCTCTCTCTCTCTCTCTCTCTCTCTCTCTCTGTTGTAAAGAGTATTCTTGACATGCACAGCCTGTTTCGTCTTCCTTCAATCAAGAATGACCCCTATGTCTCCCCTCATGTCCCCCTTTAATTACCTGCCACCCCCTGTTTCACTGCGTGGGAAACCCCGAGCCTTGTTCTGAGATCTCAACAGTGTTGTTAATCACACTGATGATTATTAAATTAATGTGTAATTAACTTGTTAATTAATTTAATCTCACTGTGGCACTGGGCTTAATGGAGATGACAACTGTTAAAGTAATGAGTTTGTTGGTAAGAAAGTCCACGGACAGGAGAGGATGATGCAAGCTGTGCAATACAAACCAGGCTTTCCCTCTAAGCCAAACACCATTGTGATGAATAAACCAATAACCGCTGCCAAGCCAACAAATAGACGGTCTTCATTTGTGTACTTAGGTTGTAGATCATTATGGCGTCTTGGGTTTTCCAGATTTTATTGCTATATTCGTTTTATCCTCCTAGTAACACCAAGGGTGAAGAATGATTTATTTCAGATTTTCTGTTTAATGGATGCAAACGATTTACATGAATCAAAGCTAACGTGGCTGAAAAAGAAAAGTTTCTTTTTGGATGAGCCATGTTAATGATCATGTTCACATCAGAATAGTGTAGGACTACACGTAGTTCTACTAGGCTATGTTTAGTTGAATATGAACACTGTAATACTAATACTAATACCAAAACAATACGAATACTACTGGTCAGAAAAGCAGAGGACAGCCCTGGTTGCTGCGGGGACAGAGCTGTGGTTGTTATTCACGTGATCGACATTAACGAGGAAAGGGAAGCAGATATTCCTGATAGCTAGAGCACAATCCTCAGATGGCGATCGATGCTGAACATGTCTGTGTTCGCTCCACAACTATCCACACACGGCACTGCAGCCAATCACCGTTGTTCACACAACGCACAAAACAAACACAACACAACACAACACAGACACAACGCACAAAATAGGAGTCCACGGCGCGATGTCATCAATGGCTCCATTGATCGCTTCAGCGCCATGTTGATCAAACTCCCTTGTTGGAAGAACGAATGTGGCGTCTCTGAGGTTTTTACTCTCAAAGCCAGTCATGTGTGAACGACCAGGTAGACCTGACTCCAGTACAGACCAGGTAGACCTGACTCCAGTACAGACCAGGTAGACCTGACCCCAGTACAGACCAGGTAGACCTGACCCCAGTACAGACCAGGTAGACCTGACCCCAGTACAGACCAGGTAGACCTGACCCCAGTACAGACCAGGTAGACCTGACCCCAGTACAGACCAGGTAGACCTGACCCCAGTACAGACCAGGTAGACCTGACCCCAGTACAGACCAGGTAGACCTGACCCCAGTACAGACCAGGTAGACCTGACCCCAGTACAGACCAGGTAGACCTGACCCCAGTACAGACCAGGTAGACCTGACCCCAGTACAGACCAGGTAGACCTGACCCCAGTACAGACCAGGTAGACCTGACCCCAGTACAGACCAGGTAGACCTGACCCCAGTACAGACCAGGTAGACCTGACCCCAGTACAGACCAGGTAGACCTGACCCCAGTACAGACCAGGTAGACCTGACCCCAGTACAGACCAGGTAGACCTGACGCCAGTACAGACCAGGTAGACCTGACCCCAGTACAGACCAGGTAGACCTGACCCCAGTACAGACCAGGTAGACCTGACCCCAGTACAGACCAGGTAGACCTGACCCCAGTACAGACCAGGTAGACCTGACCCCAGTACAGACCAGGTAGAGAGGACCTTCCAGGAGCTCACCTCCAGTTTCTCCTCATCCTTCTTCAGCTGACAGCCTCCTCCTTCTCCTCCTCCCTCCCTCTCTCCTCCCTCCCTCCCTCCCTCTCTCCTCCCTCTCTCCTCCTCCCTCCCTCCTTCTCACCTCCCTCCCTCATGCCTCCCTCCCTCCCTCTCTCCTCCCTCTTCCCTCCCTCTCTCCTCCCTCCCTCCCTCTCTCCTCCCTCCCTCCCTCCCTCTCCTCCCTCCCTCCCTCTCTCCTCCCTCCCTCTCTCCCTCTCTCCTCCCTCCCTCTCTCCTCTTCCCTCGATCCATCAGTCAGTTCCCTGTATCCCAGTTGTATTGATTAGGTGTGCTGCTATTAAACCTTCCCTAGATCCTCCTATTAGCAGCTCGGATCCGTTACCTGCCGGACAGAAGCGGTCCGCAGGATGAGGCGCTAAACAGTACTGATGGATTCTTATTATATATTATTATTACCACTAATCTCTTCATTAGGAAACAAACACATCACTCTCTTTCTGCAGACCCACACAGAAGCTGCTGCTGCTCGCAATAACATAATCATACTGTCACTCGCATCATCGCAATGCTTTCTGTCTCTCTGTCTCTCTGTCTCTCTGACTCTCTCTCTCTCTCTCTCTCTCTCTCTCTCTGTCTCTCTCTGTCTCTCTCTGTCTCTCTCTCTCTCTCTCTCTCTCTGTCTCTGTCTCTGACTCTCTGTCTCTCTGTCTCTCTGTCTCTGTCTGTCTCTGTCTGTCTGTCTGTCTCTCTCTCTCTCTCTGCACACATACACCCCTCCACCCGAACACCACCTAGTGTAACACATACCCCCCTCCTCACCTAATGTGACACATACTTTCCTCCACCCCAACCTCACCTAGTGTAACACATACCCCCTCCCCACCTAGTGTAACACATACCCCCTCCCCACCTAGTGTAACACATACCCCCTCCCCACCTAGTGTAACACATACCCCCTCCCCACCTAGTGTAACACATACCCCCTCCCCACCTAGTGTAACACATACCCCCTCCCCACCTAGTGTAACACATACCCCCTCCCCACCTAGTGTAACACATACCCCTCCCCACCTAGTGTAACACATACCCCCTCCCCACCTAGTGTAACACATACCCCCTCCCCACCTAGTGTAACACAAACCCCCTCCCCACCTAGTGTAACACATACCCCCTCCCCACCTAGTGTAACACAAACCCCCTCCCCACCTAGTGTAACACATACCCCCTCCCCACCTAGTGTAACACATACCCCCTCCCCACCTAGTGTAACACATACCCCCTCCCCACCTAGTGTAACACAAACCCCCTCCCCACCTAGTGTAACACATACCCCCTCCCCACCTAGTGTAACACAAACCCCCTCCCCACCTAGTGTAACACATCTTTCTCATCAACAAAGGTTCTAGGCAGTGGTCTTCTTTAACAGAGAAACAGTGGAAGCTTAATACATTGGGATATTCAACAGACTGTTCCCTGATTTGATGGATGGATGGATGATGGTTGGTTAGTGGCTGGCTGGTTAGTTGGTTGTATTGGGTGTTCGGTACATTGGATGGATGATGAATGAATGAATGAATGAATGGGTGGATGGAGGTTGGTGTGTTGGTTGGTTGATTGGACGAATGTTGATTTTATATTTACATGCTTAGATGCTTAGAATACAATTTATTATAATTATTATATTATTGTTACTTTCATTATAATAATAATTACTATATAGATTTATTGCAAATATAAGTAATTCAGCTCAGGTGTAGTCAATGCATTGCTATACTGGCCTGTTGGTGATGAGGCCAGCTGGCCCAGGCTCCATGGTGGAACAGAAGACTTGTGAGACACCATCCATCTCAGACGATGTCTTCACAGAGGTCCTCATTAGTTAACGTCCCCACCACCCACGGCTCTCCTGCACTGAGTCCTGCTTCCTTGCATCCTTATATCCTACGTCCTACCCCGCCTCCTACTGGTCCACGCTCCACCACAAATGGAGATGTGTTTGGGTGGTGCTGGGAATTCATTTGGCCTGCGGTGTGTTGGAAACAGACGCATCAAAACAGCCGAGAACATTGAGATGGGCGTGTGGATGTGGGTCAGGGTGGAACGAGAGAAAAGAAGACTTTATTATAGACAAGAGGGAAAAGTTTAGATGTCAAACTTTAGACCAATAGTTTATTTAGAGTAACGTTTTGATGTCTTCATTCCTCTGTACTCGTGTGTCCAGAGGGATGCATTTACACACACCCACGCACGCACGCACGCACACGCACGCACACACACGCACGCACCCACCCACCCGCGCACGCACACATGCACACACGCATGCACACCCACGCACGCACGCACGCACACACGCACGCACGCACACGCACGCACGCACACGCACGCACCCACCCACCCACCCGCGCACGCACACATGCACACACGCATGCACACCCACGCACGCACACACGCACCCACGCACACGCACGCACACACACACTGGTGGCGTTTGAAGGGGTATGAAGCAGGAGCAACACCGGCCCCCCTGGGTACGGCTGAACCTGCTGTCGCTCGATAACACAGAGAGAGTGTGTGTGTGTGTGTGTGTGTGTGTGTGTGTGTGTGTGTGTGTGTGTGTGTGTGTGTGTGTGTGTGTGTGTGTGTGTGTGTGTGTGTGTGTGTGTGTGTGTGTGTGTGTGTGTGTGTAACTCTTTTTTGAGTGAAGATGTGTGTTTAACACAAACGCGGTTACTCAGTCACACTCACGCATGTTGGTTGGCGTGTGTGAGTGTGTTTCTTTATGTAAGAACGACGCATTATGAATATGTATTCATGCTTCTCTTCTCCGTACATGAGGAACCCACTGCACACCGCTTCTAAAAGCCTTCTGCTGCTGTGGCTGGTGGAGACCCAGCCTGGATCTGGACTCTAGAGAACTCTGGGGGGGGGGGGGGGGGAGGTCCCGTCTCAGATTCCATGTAGTTGACCCAGCGGTGCCATAGTCTCTCTCTCTGTTTCACCCTCCCTCTCCTCTCTGTCTACCTCTACCCCCCTCTCTGTAGGGCTGTGTTGTCTCACCGTTCTGCATATGGAGGGAGATTGTGTGTGTCTGAACAGCTGCCATATTAAGAGCTGGCTGAATGAATGTGTGGCCATCTGTTGTGGGGGGCCGGATGCAGGGAGCACAGCCTGCTGGGGTCCATGTATGGCCCTACCGGTCCCCCAACTCTCCATCCAGCTATAGCATAATGGACTGGGCACAGTCTCTGCAAAACAGGGGTCTCTGTCTGCCTGTCTGCCTGTCTGTCTGTCTGTCTGTGTCTCTCTCTCTCTCTCTCTCTCTCTCTCTCTGTCTGTCTGTCTGTCTGTCTGTCTGTCTGTCTGTCTGTCTGTCTGTCTGTCTGTCTGTCTGTCTGTCTGTCTGTCTGTCTGTCTGTCTCTCGGCAAGGTCACAGCAGTCTCCATCTTTGACCACGGCGGCAGTTACCATAGAAACAAGACTTTGGCGTGATGGTGGTGCTGTGGACAGAAGATGTTCACACCCCCAGTGTGACTCACCAGACCAATATGGCTGACTGGGACCTGGGCCAGTTGGGAGGTGGACAACAAAACCTCATTTTGGTTTCTCTCCAGGCAGGGGAATGAGATGACATCATACTGTCACAAGTTTGGTTTTTAATTTGAATGAATTCAAAGGCATAACTATGACTACAATGACCCCTGCACCCGCTAACACAACAAATAATTCGTCGGATTGTCACACACACACACACACACACACAGATGCACACACGCACACATACACAGACACAAACAAGCACGAACACACACACACACACAAAGATGCACACACGCACGCACACACATACAGACACAAACAATCACGAACACACACACACACACACACACACAGATGCGCACGCACAAAGATGCACACATGCACGCACACACATACACAGACACAAACAAGCACGAACACACACACACACACACAATCACAAGAGAGCTGCGAGCTCAAAAACAGAATGGACAGATTTGTCTCTTCTTTAAAGGATGAATTGCCAAAGGTTTGGAACAGAAATGTTGAGGTAGAAAGTTGCTGTCAATGAAAGCAAACATGAGCACCTGATCTTTGTTGAGACAACAGATCCATCCCGCTGGTTCCGCTAGCATTGATCAAACCATGGTTGTTCTCTTTGGGTCCCGGGGGAATACAGATGAGCATCTCCTTGTGTTTCAGCTTCTGTGTGTGTGAGGAACCTACTCAATTTTTCTTTCAGCCCATGCAATTACACAGAATTATTTCCAATCTTTCACTCCAATTAGAGGATCCAGTCTCCTCGGGGGGTGTTTACGCAGCTCTGATGTCAGATCAGGTCTCCCGTCTGATGTTTTAAAGACGCGTGTTCAGCCTCATCAGCTGCAATGTTCCGGCCACAGAGCCGTGCATATTGGATCAGACGTTCACCTGAGACTGGCCAGAGAGGAGGAGAGAGACGTAGGCCCAAGATGCTGGTGTTTCAGAGGAAGGGAAGGGGTGGTTTCTGGGTGGGCGATGTGTGTCTGTTTACATGTAGACAGGAACACATCAGAAGTAATCCAGGTAGATTATTCTCTTTGTCATCTGGTTTGATTATGATGTTACGGTATATCTCTCTCTGCCATGTGATCTTTCGCTGGTTAAAAAGTCTCATCACTGAGATCCACAGATTCCTTCAGTATTTTCCAGTTGCGTTTCTGCGTCTGGGAAGCAGAACTTGGATGATCCATCGTCAGAACAAGTTCTCTTTCTTCCTCTGTACTCTGCGGTGAATGAGGGAGAGCAATTTACTGTTTCACTTTTCAACATCAAATTGGCCACTTAGTGCTGCTTCACATTGAGAAGGCTTGAGACTGGAGTTGTGTTCTTTTCATCAAACTGCATTCATTCTGTGTCACACGGCGGCTTTTGCCCATTCTTTCTTTGTGATTTGCCAGGCAACATGTTTGATAGGCGCTTACACTTCTGAGCAATACGTCGCTTCAATAAGGAAGCCAGAAAAGCCTCAGGTCATCTAAATTCATGTTAACACAAAGCCTCTCTGCTGAAACCCTTTAAGGAGCAAACCTGCTTTGAACCTTTTGTTAACCGGTCTGAATCTGAGCCTAGAAACAAATGCAGCATTTCTGCTGTAAAGCGGGCTTTAATTAAGCACTGCACGGACCCTGAAACCGTCGGAGCTGCGATGTTCCCGCAGCCTCTCCCTGCTCAGGTGAGCGTTTGACTGAGTCGGTCTGAAGAGCTGAACGGATGACAGGTGCTTTCACAATCCCAGATCAATGTGGACAAGAGCAATCAGCTATCACGCTAATAACAATGAATGTATTTCATTGCGGTGTCCACTGAGCGCACGCTCTCACCGGGATGATGGTGTCCTAAGATCCTGCTTCCGGAGCTCTCCATCACCCTGATCCATTCCCGGGCGCATGGACCCTCCTGTACACCGTATGGACCATACTCATCAGAGAACACACACACACACACACACACACACACACACACACACACACACACACACACACACACACACACACACACACACACACACACACACACACACACACACACACACACACACACACACACACACACACACACACACACACACACTTATCTACTTTGTAAATAACCATCATCCCTCTATTACCATACATCTATAATTTGTGTGTGTTAGAGGTGTGTGTGTGCGTGTGTTTTAGGGGTCATTGGTTAAATCTCATAAACAATAATTGTGTTTACAGTGCAAATGCAGAGGGAATACCTGAACACCTGATCTTACTACACAAACACACTGGAACCACACTAAATAGGTTTGTCATTGTCACACATACTAAAACACACTGAGTCCATCTCTCTCTCCTTCTCCTTCTCTCTCTCTCACAACACACACCCTGCCTCTCTCTCCCTCTCCTCTCTCTCTCACAACACACAGCCTGACTCTCTCTCCCTCCTTCTCTCTCTCTCACAACACACAGCCTGCCTCTCTCTCCCTCCTTCTCTCTCTCACAACACACAGCCTGACTCTCTCTCCCTCCTTCTCTCTCTCTCACAACACACAGCCTGCCTCTCTCTCCCTCCTCTCTCTCTCACAACACACAACCTGACTCTCTCTCCCTCCTCTCTCTCTCTCTCTCTCTCTCTCTCTCTCTCTCTCTCTCTCTCTCTCTCTCTCTCTCTCTCTCTCTCTCTCTCTCTCTCTCTCTCTCTCTCTCTCTCTCTCTCTCTCTCTCTCTCTCTCTCTCTCTCTCTCTCTCTCTCAGTCCAGCCAGCCTTTCTTGTTGGGTGCGTGAGATATTTATAAACCGTGGGTTCATAGAGACGAGCATTCACAGTGTCTGGCAGGGTCTGCTCTGTGCTGCACACACACTCACACACGCGCACACAGACAGACACACAGACAGACACACAGACACACACACACAGACACACACAGACACACACACACACACACACAGACACACACACACACAGACAGACACAGACAGACAGACACACACACAGACACACACACACAGACAGACAGACAGAGTGTTCACCTGATACGGCGGTCAGCCCTGTATACCTGGCCCTCAGCTCTCAGAACAACCAGCGCTCTCTGTGGCTGGAGTGCTCTGAGCGTTCCGGGATCAAACAAACTCCAAACGTTGAAATAGGGAGGAGGCGAGGTCGTGAGGATAGTGTAGGGTTTAGTGTTCCACTCCCAGCTGAAAGGCTCTTAGTACGATCCCTTATGTCCAAAGTCTAACATGGACTCCTTAATGACCTGTCTCTGTACTTTGATAGTTTGTGTAGTACTTTGATAGTACGTGTAGTACTTTGATAGTACGTGTAGTATTCTCCAGGTCACAGACGGTTAACACCTCCACCGTATTCCACAACCTTCCCTGCTGGGTCAGGCTTTGATCCTCGGTGTCCTCCTCCTCCTCCTCCTCCTCCTCCTCCTCCTCCCTGGGGTCTGACGGGACCTTTCCGAGGACATAATGGATGGAGAGCTTCATGTGTCCATAGCTCATGGGGATGCATTCAGACCAGGCGGTGCGTAGCATAGCGTCCGCCGCGGACATGCTAACCCCTCACACGCCTCACTGACCCACGCCTCACTGACACACGCCTCACTGACCCACGCCTCACTGACCCACGCCTCACTGACCCACGCCTCACTGACCCCTCACACGCCTCACTGACCCACGCCTCACTGACCCACGCCTCACTGACCCACGCCTCACTGACCCACGCCTCACTGACCCACGCCTCACTGACCCACGCCTCACTGACCTACGCCCCACTGACCCACGCCTCACTGACCTACGCCTCACTGACCCACGCCTCACTGACACACGCCTCACTGACCCACGCCTCACTGACCCACGCTTCACTGACCCACGCCTCACTGACCCACGCCTCACTGACCTACGCCTCACTGACCCCTCACACGCCTCACTGACCCACGCCTCACTGACACACGCCTCACTGACCCACGCCTCACTGACCTACGCCTCACTGACCTACGCCTCACTGACCCACGCCTCACTGACCCACGCCTCACTGACCCACGCCTCACTGACCCACGCCTCACTGACCCACGCCTCACTGACCCCTCACACGCCTCACTGACCCACGCCTCACTGACCTACGCCTCACTGACCCACGCCTCACTGACCTACGCCTCACTGACCCACGCCTCACTGACCCACGCCTCACTGACCCCTCACACGCCTCACTGACCCACGCCTCACTGACCTACGCCTCACTGACCCACGCCTCACTGACCTACGCCTCACTGACCCACGCCTCACTGACCCACGCCTCACTGACCTACGCCTCACTGACCTACGCCTCACTGACCTACGCCCCACTGACCCACACCTCACTGACCCACGCCTCACTGACCTACGCCTCACTGACCTACGCCCCACTGACCCACACCTCACTGACCCACGCCTCACTGACCCACGCCTCACTGACCCACGCCTCACTGACCTACGCCTCACTGACCCACGCCTCACTGACCCAGTGGAGAAGCACAGCTATCTTGGTTTTTTGGGCCTCTGATGCAGAGGTTGTGAAAACACTCAGCCTTGACCTCCAGGGCGAGGCTGACTGCAGGTCTGGTCCTCCCATTTGTGTCTGAGCGTCTCCAGGGCAGCACACCTGATCTCTGCTAGATTGCTTCCATGTATCAATCTGCTCCAAAGCTCCATGCGGCCTGAGCAGCTCTTTAGCCGTTTGTTTCTAAATATTAGGAGCAGAGAACGACATCAACATCCTATTTATTCAACCTTCTTTTAGCTCACCTTCTTTCCGTCGCACATGCCTGTACTGCACTGGCTGATACTAGTTGATTATATAAAGTGCTGTTCTCTACTAATCTCACTTGTGTGATGAAAATAGATCAGACGTAATTATCTCCACATGATCTACTGATGTACATCCCCGCTCTCAGACCCGGTACCACACCTTGACAATGTTATCCTTGGTGATGGATTACACTGCGACTCCACTGGACCATCACTCGGTTAATGGCCTGTGACTCCCACAATCAGTTGCTAGGGGAAACGCCATTATGCCTGTTAAACGCGTGTCTGCATCTAATTAATAAAACGAACATGCGGAAACGTGGTTTGATACAATAACAATAACAATTAACGCTGTGTATGGTAATTGTAATTCATTTTTAGTTTACATGTAATGAAGATTAAAACCTGCTTGTGATAACTTGCTGACATTAATACAATTAATCAAAGCAACAGATAACAGATAACAGTTATTTAGCGGCAATGCAATTCTGTCTTCCAATAATAACATTTGCAAAACGTATGGTACATGGATGGATGTGTAGCTTCAGGGTGCTAGGTGCTAGCCTGGCTGCAGTTAAGGTAAGGACACATTGAGCATTCACTTTATTCCAATTACAGTGACTTAAGATGCAAGTACAATGAGTGCCAGAGCATGGCTCCCTTTTGGGGATGTAACCCAGTGCCTTTCGTCCGGCGAGCCAAACATGAGTACCACAGCGGAGGTATATGAAGTAGCTAGGAGGTAGGAGTGATGGTGTTGTGAAGAACCTTGGAGCTTCATCTTGCAGTGGATCTAGAGGTCTTATCCCATCCAGGATGGCCTTGTGGTTGTAATTGTTTGAGAGATGTGCAAGCCTAAATGTAACCTCGTTGTTTTCCTGGTTCTTCAGCTCTGCCTCCTCAGAGAGAGTCCCCTGGTCATTAGGTTTGTTCCGGTTGTTTCCTGTTGCGCTCCAGCCCTGCGAAGCCGTTGTTCTTGTTTTTCTGCTTGTTTGCCTTCCTCCCGGTCCCTCGGTAATACCGCGTCTGATCCTGGCCGCTCAACTCCGGATTGTTCTGCTCTCCGGCTCATTTGTCGGCAATAATAGGTATTAGGAAACATGTTGGTGGTCTGGTCACTGCTCTTCATCTCCCAGACACAGAGATCTCTGTAGGCCTCCGCTTTCACCGACACTCAGACCGTCACTCACTCACTCACTCACTCACTCACTCACTCACTCACACTCAGCGTGTTTGTGTATTCATTAATATTTGATGATTAGCAGCTTGGATGAAGTGTCCCTCATTATCCTTCCACTGCTAAGATCTTCCGTGGCGGTCTGGATGCCAGCGGTTCTGCTGTCTCATGGTGGGTCACTTCATGCTTTACTGCCTGTGTGTTCTACTGGACCCCACTGACTATGTTTACTATTCCCTCGTTCTCCTCCAAGTCCACACTAGTCATCTACATGTCTTTACCCAAGGTCAGCTCCCAGTGGGCATGTTGCTGCGTGTTGTGATGGATGATACTACAGCGTTGGTAGGAGCAGTTCACTGCTGTAACCTCCGCCTACATCCTCTCAATGGATAGACGGTCTCTACATCCTCTCTATGGATAGACTGTCTCTCTACATCCTCTCTATGGATAGACGGTCTCTACATCCTCTCTATGGATAGACGGTCTCTACATCCTCTCTATGGATAGACTGTCTCTCTACATCCTCTCAATGGATAGACGGTCTCTACATCCTCTCTATGGATAGACGGTCTCTACATCCTCTCTATGGATAGACTGTCTCTCTACATCCTCTCTATGGATAGACGGTCTCTACATCCTCTCTATGGATAGACTGTCTCTCTACATCCTCTCTATGGATAGACGGTCTCTCTACATCCTCTCTATGGATAGACAGTCTCTCTACATCCTCTCTATGGATAGACAGTCTCTCTACATCCTCTCTATGGATAGACAGTCTCTCTACATCCTCTCTATGGATAGACAGTCTCTCTACATCCTCTCTATGGATAGACAGTCTCTCTACATCCTCTCTATGGATAGACGGTACATCTCTACATCCTGTTTCCTCAGCAGCCTGCTCGCTGTGGTTTAGCTGAGAAGAGAGGAGGGGAAGCTACTTGAGTTATTATGCCCCACAGATCGGCCTCCAAGCTCAAAACATTTCTGTACGAGATGTGATAGATAACATAGAGTACTAGAGATGTGATAGGTGATCGGTGATATCGTATAACTGTCTAACCCCTACCTGCTCCTTAATGACCTGTCTCTGTACTGTCTAACCCCTACCTGCTCCTTAATGACCTGTCTCTGTACTGTCTAACCCCTACCTGCTCCTTAATGACCTGTCTCTGTACTGTCTAACCCCTACCTGCTCCTTAATGACCTGTCTCTGTACTGTCTAACCCCTACCTGCTCCTTAATGACCTGTCTCTGTACTGTCTAACCCCTACCTGCTCCTTAATGACCTGTCTCTGTACTGTCTAACCCCTACCTGCTCCTTAATGACCTGTCTCTGTACTGTCTAACCCCTACCTGCTCCTTAATGACCTGTCTCTGTACTGTCTAACCCCTACCTGCTCCTTAATGACCTGTCTCTGTACTGTCTAACCCCTACCTGCTCCTTAACAACATGTTTCTGGATTCACTAAGTGGCTTCAGATAAAAGCATCTGCCAAATGACTAAATAATAACTAATAAAATGGAGGTAGTGCTTAGAGAAGGCTGTGATGCACGGCTGCTTGGACGTCTGCATCACCATCCCAGAAGCGTGACTTATTCAGAGGAAATGAGCTGTCAGAGCGGCCACTTTCTGTTCATGATGTCTTGTAAAGCGTTTGCTGCTGTGCTGGGGGACCAGGGTGAGCGTAGCCCTCTGATGTGGTATTACCGCCACATCAGAGGGCTCAGAACAGACTCAGCCTTCACTGCAGCATCTCTGACCGCGTCCTACTTTAATGTTTTACACAAGGGTTTAATACCTCCCACCCGGCTTCTCCCATTGACCACCCACTGTCTGTGTGAGGTTGGCCTGACCCCTGCTCATCCTCTCACCCTCTCACCCGCTCACCCTCTCCCTCTCATCCTCTCACCCTCTCACCCGCTCACCCTCTCCCTCTCATCCACTCACCCTCTCCCTCTCATCCACTCACCCCTCACCATCTCACCCTCTCCCTCTCACCCTCTCCCTCTCACCCGCTCACCCGCTCACCCTCTCCCTCTCACCCTCTCACCCTCTCCCTCTCATCCACTCACCCCTCACCATATCACCCTCTCCCTCTCACCCTCTCCCTCTCACCTGCTCACCCTCTCCCTCTCACCCTCTCACCCTCTCCCTCTCATCCACTCACCCCTCAGCATCTCACCCTCTCCCTCTCACCCTCTCCCTCTCATCCTCTCACCCTCTCACCCCTCACCCTCTCACCCCTCACCCTCTCATCCCCTCTCCCTCTCATCCACTCACCCTCTCACCCTCTCACCCCTCTCCCTCTCACCCTCTCCCTCTCATCCACTCACCCCTCACCCTCTCACCCCTGCACCCTCTCACCCTCTCACCCTCTCTAAGTGGTTATAGTACTATTCTTAACACAGGAACACATCTCATCCAACCAGACATAAAGACTATTGATTCTACCTGACATCAAAATGGTATTCCGATGACGTATTGTATATTGTAGAATGTTGTTAGCAGAATATTGTATGTAATATGTGTTATTGCAGAATTAGGTAGTGACATATTGTATTGTCCCAGTAGAATATTGTTGGCAGCATATGTGAGTTTGTAACACACACACACACACACACACACACACACACACACACACACACACACACACACACACACACACACACACACACACACACATTTAGGATTTATATGTAATATGAAGATCCACTCAGAAAGGACAGGTCCCTATCACACCCTTTGTGTGTGTGTGTGTGCGCGATGGGTAAAAAAAATATATTTTTATGAGGCCGTCTCTATCAAAATCAATGGTGCTTCAGTGCTGTGTCCTTTGGTGCTAATTCTGCCTGGAGGCTAACACACTAGCATTAGCATTATTATTAACGCTAGCAATATGATACACACAACTAGCTTTAAAACTAACACTGCACTGGCACGAACACTAGCGCTATCATTTACACTAGCATTAGCATTGAGGTTAGCGTTATCTTTAGCACTAGCATTAGCATTGAGGCTAGCGTTATCTTTAGCACTAGCATTAGCATGGAGGTTAGCGTTATCTTTAGCACTAGCATTAGCATGGAGGTTAGCGTTATCTTTAGCACTAGCCGTACACTGAGCAGAGACCTGACCGCCCAGGAAAACTCCAAACAAAAGGAGCAATGTGCAGGGAAACGTCAGATCCTGACTCCATTTTCTGTCAGGTTAGCGGCCACTTAGCCCCTGTGCGCTGAGAAGCTATTTACGCCGTCCTCCCAGCGGACAGGGCGAGGCTTTACGCTCCGTAAATCTCTGTCCTCTCACCGCGGCCGCCACTGGCTGATTAAGACTGGCGGGTGCAGCTGTGTCCTTCTGGTGGCGAGGGCGGGGGTGCTGGTGCACGGAGGGTGGAGTACTCCTAGACAGCTGAATCCTTACTTCCACATTCAGTTCCATCCCCCACTAGTGTTTAGAACCAAGATGGCCGCCCGGTGAATGAGGCCAATTCAATTAGGTGGTGTTTGTACATACACAGCTTTATTAGTCTGATTTAATGCAACACTGTGTCAATTATTCCACTCTGCTCCCAGTCCCTGGCGCTCCGTTCTTATTTCTCCTCCAGCTCCCTCCTCTCTCTCTCTGCTTTCTCCTCCTCTCCCTCACACTCTGTCGCCCTATATCTCTGCAGCTGTCTCCCCCCTCTCCCTCAGCCTCACACTTTCTCTCTCAAAACAGCTCTAGTGTTATCTCGTTATCGCTCTGTCTCTTCATCCGTCTCTACCTCTCTCTCCAGCCGTCTCTACCTCTCTCTCCAGCCGGCTCTACCTCTCTCTCCAGCCGGCTCTACCTCTCTCTCCAGCCGGCTCTACCTCTCTCTCCAGCCGGCTCTACCTCTCTCTCCAGCCGGCTCTACCTCTCTCTCCAGCCGGCTCTACCTCTCTCTCCAGCCGGCTCTACCTCTCTCTCCAGCCGGCTCTACCTCTCTCTCAAGCCGGCTCTACCTCTCTCTCCAGCCGGCTCTACCTCTCTCTTCATCCGTCTCTACCTCTCTCTTCATCCGTCTCTACCTCTCTCTCCAGCCGGCTCTCAATCTCTCCATTCATTCTAGTGCTTTATTGGCATTGGAAAAGAAACATTTTACATTGTACAAAAGTCTCACGCTTTAACTATCTCTCTGTCTCTGTCTCTGTCTCTGTCTCTCGCTTTGACTCTCTCATACATACCTCACACTCATGATTAACCCCTAGTCCTGCTATATTACTTTTTATTTTGCACGGTGGAGAGGGAGGGACTATGACCGGCATTAGAGAGGGAGGGACTATGATTGGCATTAGAGAGGGAGGGACTATGACCGGCATTAGAGAGGGAGGGACTATGACCAGCACGTTCTTAAGATGGCCTAAAGAACGTGAACGGTTTAGAGGAGACACAGAGAAAAGCTTCATCCTCATCGTTCAGCCCTCGTCATCATATCCCTCCCCCTCCTCTTCCCCATATCCCTCTCCCTCCCCCTCCCCCTCTCCCTCTCCCTCCTCATCCTCTTCCTCCTCCTCCTGCTATAAACTGATGTTGACAGTCGAAGAATATAAATATAATTTGTTGAATTGTATGATTACTTTCTAGGCAACTTGTAAAAGGAATCGTTTAATCCAGATGAAGGTGACTAGTAACCTAAATGTATTGCTCCTTCAGAATCAGAGCAGCCTACTGTGTAAGGACAGGGACCTTGCAGATATAGAAAGCTCACTCACCCGTCTGTAATTACAACTTTGTTAACTATCAAAGGACGGAAGCAACGTAATCACCAAGATTATGTTTTTGTAGCCAGTTCATTACTGGAATCACTGTACAAGAAGAGACTCTTTAACGACAAGCGTAGTCCTAATTAAGAATGTTCAATACAACTGGATTAAATATGGTTACATTGTTCAGATTAATTACTTTGCTTCAGCAGAATCTTGATGTAATTATCGTCTGTTTTGTGAAATCTGCTTCTGATGATAATTTCCTTCCTTGCTATTCCATGTCTCTGGTCATTCATTGGATGAAAGAGTGAAAGGAACAGTAAACAGTACTCTTGATACAACCAAGCTCAAATTCAGTTCTTCAAATAAAATACAATTAAATCAACACACACCTCTGGTTGGCATTTAAATGGAAAGGTCCGATCCACGCAATAAGTGACGAGATGAGATTCAGTCTGACCTACAAGTCATCACAACATTCTCCATAAGCCACAAGGAGCTCTAAAGACACATGATATATGGGCTGATCGCAACGAACAATTAGGATAGAAATCCTAACAAACGTCCTAGATTAAATATGAAACGCGTGTCTCCTGAGGAAATGTAATTCTACCAGCTCAAGCCAACGCAGACACTAAAATTGCTTGTCACTTAATTACAGGAAATCTTAGTGAAATGTACATAAATATATCTCTCCAAATATTACACAGCATGAGATATTTCCAATGTCACGATTTGACAGTCTGTAATCTAGTCAGCTAATAGTTACTGATTAGAAAGTGGTTCACCCTCAGCCAGCTTTTGGTTCCTCCACTTCTGACAGCCTAGTGGGATTCTGCTGTTTTACTCTGCTTATGAGAGAGAGAGAGAGAGAGAGAGAGAGAGAGAGAGAGAGAGAGAGAGAGAGAGAGAGAGAGAGAGAGAGAGAGAGAGAGAGAGAGAGAGAGAGAGAGAGAGAGAGAGAGAGAGAGAGAGAGAGAGAGAGAGAGAGAGAGAGAGAGAGAGAGAGAGAGAGAGAGAGAGAGAGAGAGCAGTTCTTAATGGCTGCTGGTCTGGGAGCAGGGTGGTAGGAAGCTGCAGAAGACAACATTGATTCCTTAGAACTCACTGAATGCCAAGTGTCCAATCACACGGAGGATTACAAACTGAGCGAGCGCAGAGAGCATGCTAGTCCATGCAGGCCCTCTGTCCCAGCATGCTTTGCACTTCGCTCCCTGGCCTGCGAGGTGTTGCTTGGTGTGGAAGGATTTATTTACTCGAGCACATTGTTCATGGCTGTGTGACATTGATGTGATGCAACAATGGGAGTGAGATAATCATTTCCTAAATGATTAGACATATAATATGGAAGTATGGAAATGACCTTTCCAAACCATAATGTTAAAGTTAACCCTAACCCTAGGAACTAAATGCATAAATAACCAGAACATAACATAGACTCATTCATGCACATGATAACCCATAATAACTTCATTAGTAATAGTAATGTAGTAATTAGTAATAACTTCATAAAATTGCAGCCCCTTTTTTTTCATATCCGGATATAAGCAAAGCTTTAGCTTACCCATGAGAGTAAACAGCCTTATTGCTCTATAAATGGCCTATAAAACCCATCCTCTCTCATACCTACTCCTCTCTACTCCCCCTCTCCTCTCCTCTCTATCCTCTCCTCTCTATTCTGTCTCTCCTCTCTTCTCCTCACCCTCTCCTCTCTATTCTCCCTCTCCTCTCCTCTCCTCACCCTCTCCTCTCCTCTCTCTTCTCCTCACCCTCTCCTCTCCTCTCTATTCTCCCTCTGTTCTCTTCTCCTCTCCTCTCTCTCTTCTCTTCTCCTCACCCTCTCCTCTCCTCTCTTCTCCTCACCCTCTCCCTTTCTCTCTTCTCCTCTATTCTCTTCACCCCCTCTTAGATTTTCTCATCTCCAGTCCTCCTCTCCTTTCCTTTTGTCTCCTCTGCTCCTCTGCTCCTCTCATCTCCTTATCTCCTATCCTCCTCTCCCCACTCCTCTCTCTCCCAGCAGAGGTGAGGCAGAGGGGGAGTAAGGAGCAGGTGCTAGTGGTGTGGGCCTGTGCTCTGGGTGTCTAATAGCTCTCATGTCCTCCGAGGCGGTCTTGGATGGATCTTCACCGGACCAGCACAGGGCTGCCTGGTGGTGAGACTGCTGCAGGAAGTCAGCCTCGCTGGTTAATTAACGGATACATTATCAAAACAATCAATCCACCAATCAGTCAGTGAGCCCCACTGACCTAACTGGGTGGATGGTGGTAGTGTGTGTGTGTGTGTGTGTGTGTGTGTGTGTGTGTGTGTGTATGTTGTCTCCCATCTCTTTCTCTCTCCCTCTATCAGTCCTTCCTCCCCTCCCTCTCTGTCTTCTCCGTCTTGTTGTTGTGGTGAAGCGTCTTCCGCTCTGACAAGCATGTCCTGCATAGTAACTACACCCACTGACACACTAAACACACACGTGCACACACTAACACAAGCCCACTGACACACTAAACACACACGTGCACACACTAACACAAGCCCACTGACACACTAAACACACACGTGCACACACTAACACAAGCCCTCTGACACACTAAACACACACGTGCACACACTAACACAAGCCCACTGACACACTAAACACACACATGCACACGCTAACACAAGCCCAGTGACACACTAAACACACACATGCACACGCTAACACAAGCCCACTCGCACAGTATGCAACATGTACACACACACACACACACACACACACACACACACACACACACACACACACACACACACACACACACACACTAGCATGTGAGAGACTTCAGAAGGGAATTTGATGGTGTAATGATGTGTGGTATACAGCATAAACCACATAGACACCAGGACAAGATGAATGGGTTTTAAACACATGGAAGTTTAATTACTTCATGTTGGGCAGATATTCATAGATATGTAGATATAGATATAGAATATTGACATTCTTTGTCCAGAGAGTTGTGAGAGCCATTGCCAGTTCATGTCTGTGTTTCTGGTCAGTCTTAACTTCAAAGTCTGGGAATAAATCCAGTATTGGATTAGTATGCAGTGCCACTTGAACTTGGCTCTGCTGTCGATATCCCTGATGGCCAGAGAAGGACTGGTCTCTCTGACTGAGGCTGGAATAGGACTGGTCTCTCTGACTGAGGCTATCTGCTGGAATAGGACTGGTCTCTCTGACTGAGGCTGGAATAGGACTGGTCTCTCTGACTGAGGCTGGAATAGGACTGGTCTCTCTGACTGAGGCTATCTGCTGGAATAGGACTGGTCTCTCTGACTGAGGCTGGAATAGGACTGGTCTCTCTGACTGAGGCTGGAATAGGACTGGTCTCTCTGACTGAGGCTATCTGCTGGAATAGGACTGGTCTCTCTGACTGAGGCTGGAATAGGACTGGTCTCTCTGACTGAGGCTGGAATAGGACTGGTCTCTCTGACTGAGGCTATCTGCTGGAATAGGACTGTTTGTTTACATTGTAAACATGCAGACCAAAATACCTCTTTATACAAACCTTGGTAGTACACAAGTGGTGATGATGATGAAGATAGTAACAATGACGATGCAAAGTGTGTTCTAAGCAATGCATAATTACAAAGACAAACCCTCTCTGGGTAGAATGTCTTTATATATATATTTATAATATATAAATATATTTCTATTTCTAGGGACATAACGAGCTACTTGAAATGACTTGAAGTTAGCACGGCCAAGGCTTTAGTTTGCTTTAGTAATAATTAATTATAAAGAATTACTAAAGAGTTTTGAGCTGCAGACAGAATTTATAGCGCTTGGAGATTCAGCACTCTCTTGGCTTTGATAAGCGTTCGTAAATAAATGTTTTATTCAAATTCACCATGTTGCCCAAACACTTAACAGGTCCCCTCTGTGGGTTTTGTAAGGGATGAAATGTTTTACAACATAAACCATCAATTATGGTCATTTCGCCAGAAGCAAACAGAAAGTTCAGAAAGTGAAAGATCTGGAAAGGAAAGGTCCACTCTACTGATGCTGGGTGGGCGAGAGAGGATAACAAGCTAAAGAAAGACAGAGAGAGAAACAAAGGAAGACAAAGGAGGAGCGACAGAGGAGGACAACAGGGGGGAGGGGGGAGGCAGCAGGAGCACCAGGAGGTGAAAGGAGCTGTTCCAGGTGATGAATGGAGGTCAGGAGTGTAGATGCGGAGAGAGTCGATAAGGACGGAGAAATTGAGTTGAGAAAACAAAACAACACACCTCAATGCTTTACTCTCACTGACCTCCCTGTCGGCAGCAGCAGTGATAACACTCCCCCCTGCCACCAATCTGCCGAAGCCTTATCGCTGCACTTCCTGTTAAGGCTGCGGCGGGCTGAGCTGAGCGATGCTGGCCGCCGATAGCCTTGTTCCTGCAGTCTGCCGCCTGATTGGCTGTATTCAAACCTGATTGTGTCGCAGTGAGTGTGTGGTGACGCCAGGGGGGATAGCATCAACATGGACCCTGTTGGGGGTCATTGGTTGTAAATTCAGCCTGGTTCTTATGCACCAGCCAGTGGAGGGGGGGGGGGGGGGGGTTGATCTGCTAGAGGTCTCTGTTCTCCACCGTGAGTGAACATGACGTCCTCATGGATCTTCTGGCGCGCCCGTTGACTCGGCTGATCCCAACACATTCCGATTAATTCCTGTCGTGAGCAGCTGGTGTCTGCAGCTGATGCTCAGCTTATTTTCTCTGCGTTCAGCAGAACTCTCGCTCTTTTCCTTGTCTGTGTCTCTCTCTCTCTCTCACTAACCTACTCTCTCTTGTTCTCTCATTCTCTCACTCTCACCAACAAACTGTGGTGAGATTCTCAATTCAAATTGCTTATTGGCATTAAAGTAAAGAGGGTAGGACTGAGCTGTGTTGGATGGAGGAGTGGAGGTGTGAGCTGTGTTGGATGGAGGGGTGAGCTGTGTTGGATGGAGGAGTGAGAGGTGTTGGATGGAGGGGTGAGCTGTGTTGGATGGGAGGAGTGAGAGGTGTTGGATGGAGGAGTGAGCTGTGTTGGATGGAGGAGTGAGCTGTGTGAGCTGTGTTGGATGGAGGGGTGAGCTGTGTTGGATGGAGGAGTGAGCTGTGTGAGCTGTGTTGGATGGAGGAGTGAGAGTGTTGGATGGAGGAGTGAGCTGTGTTGGATGGAGGAGTGAGCTGTGTGAGCTGTGTTGGATGGAGGAGGGAGCTGTGTTGGATGGAGGAGTGAGAGGTGTTGGATGGAGGAGTGAGAGGTGTTGGATGGAGGGGTGAGCTGTGTTGGATGGAGGAGTGAGCTGTGTTGGATGGGAGGAGTGAGCTGTGTGAGCTGTGTTGGATGGAGGAGTGAGCTGTGTTGGATGGAGGGGTGAGCTGTGTTGGATGGAGGAGTGAGCTGTGTTGGATGGGAGGAGTGAGCTGTGTGAGCTGTGTTGGATGGAGGGGTGAGCTGTGTTGGATGGAGGAGTGAGCTGTGTTGGATGGAGGAGTGAGTGTGGAGCTGTGTTGGATGGAGGGGTGAGCTGTGTTGGATGGAGGAGTGAGCTGTGTGAGCTGTGTTGGATGGAGGAGTGAGCTGTGTTGGATGGGAGGAGTGAGCTGTGTGAGCTGTGTTGGATGGGAGGAGTGAGAGGTGTTGGATGGAGGGGTGAGCTGTGTTGGATGGAGGAGTGAGCTGTGTTGGATGGAGGAGTGAGCTGTGTGAGCTGTGTTGGATGGAGGGGTGAGCTGTGTTGGATGGGAGGAGTGAGATGTGTTGGATGTGAGGATCTAATGTTTTTTGTTCCGTTATTGTCTGGTCATAGATCACTTTGTGACTGAAGATGATTGAACAAAGTGGTGTTATTGGGTCGCGGTTCAGACTGTGGAACAAACCTTGTACAGTAGATGTTGTTGTTTCTGTGGGATTCCTTGAAACCAACGTGTTTCCAAACATCTGAATTAGTTTGACCTTTCTGCTGACCACAGGCTCTCTCTCCGTGGTCCAAACACAGCCTGGCTGAGTGGGTTCTAGGGAGGGTTGATAGTGGTTCTGCTTGGTTCTAGGTGGTTCTAGGTGGTTCTAGGGAGGGTTGATAGTGGTTCTGGTTGGTTCTAGGGAGGGTTGATAGTTGTTCTGGTTGGTTCTAGGTTGGTTCTAGGTGGTTCTAGGGAGGGTTGATAGTTGTTCTGGTTGGTTCTAGGTTGGTTCTAGGTGGTTCTAGGGAGGGTTGATAGTTGTTCTGGTTGGTTCTAGGTTGGTTCTAGGTGGTTCTAGGGAGGGTTGATAGTGGTTCTGGTTGGTTCTAGGGAGGGTTGATAGTTGTTCTGGTTGGTTCTAGGTTGGTTCTAGGTGGTTCTAGGGAGGGTTGATAGTGGTTCTGGTTGGTTCTAGGTGGTTCTAGGGAGGGTTGATAGTTGTTCTGGTTGGTTCTAGGTTGGTTCTAGGTGGTTCTAGGGAGGGTTGATAGTGGTTCTGGTTGGTTCTAGGTTGGTTCTAGGTGGTTCTAGGGAGGGTTGATAGTGGTTCTGGTTGGTTCTAGGTTGGTTCTAGGTGGTTCTAGGGAGGGTTGATAGTGGTTCTGGTTGGTTCTAGGTTGGTTCTAGGTGGTTCTAGGGAGGGTTGATAGTGGTTCTGGTTGGTTCTAGGTTGGTTCTAGGTGGTTCTAGGGAGGGTTGATAGTGGTTCTGGTTGGTTCTAGGTGGTTCTAGGGAGGGTTGATAGTTGTTCTGGTTGGTTCTAGGTTGGTTCTAGGTGGTTCTAGGGAGGGTTGATAGTGGTTCTGGTTGGTTCTAGGTTGGTTCTAGGTGGTTCTAGGGAGGGTTGATAGTTGTTCTGGTTGGTTCTAGGTTGGTTCTAGGTGGTTCTAGGGAGGGTTGATAGTTGTTCTGGTTGGTTCTAGGTTGGTTCTAGGTGGTTCTAGGGAGGGTTGATAGTGGTTCTGGTTGGTTCTAGGTTGGTTCTAGGTGGTTCTAGGGAGGGCTGCTCAGCACTTCTCATTCCCCTCTGCACGACCGCTCTAAAGGACAGCCCTGGATTCACAAAGCCAGAGCACCTTTCAGACTCATTCAGCGTTGGTTTGTACACAAACAAACACACACACACACACACACACCCTCTGTCAACATGTCATATTTTACTACCAAGGCGCCAGCCTTTTCTCCGTTTAATAGTATACAGACACCTGTGGCCTGCAAGGTTATGAGGTTAGTGCTGAGCAGGTATATAAACACACTACTATACACACACACGCACGCACACGCTCTCTCACACACACACGCATAGACGCACACACACACACACACACAGACACACACACACACACTCACACGCTCTCACACACACACACACACACACGCACACGCTCTCTCACACACACACACACACACGCACACGCTCTCACACACACACACACACAGACACACACACACACAGACGCACACACACACAGACGCACACACACACACACACACACAGATGCACACACACACAGACGCACACACACACACACACGCACGCACGCACGCTCGCACGCACACACACAAGCATGACAGGTGAGACATAGGTGACACATAGCAGCATGGTTTCCATGGAGATTATTACATTTCTCTCCCGCTGTACACCTGAAATGGGAGTGAAAGGTTCACCCTTTTGGCTCAATAACCTGTTCACAGTATTCACACGTTCAGGCTCCTCCCCCTTCTCTCTCTCCGTTGCTCAGCCTGTCTCTCTTCTGCTCGTTCTGTGTGAAAGGTTTAGCAGAAGGCTCTCTAACAGTGCTGCTGCTCAGTGAAGTCCCCATATATCAAACCCTACATTACTATCCCACACAGGATATACTGCTGTTTTGATGGTAGATAATACGGAATAATCCACCTTACCTATCTTTTGTTGTTCTGTTCTCAAGTGTTTTTCTAAACTTCCTTCCGCTTACTGGAGTAACCAAGCCAACAGCTGGAGGCTGTGTTCATCGATCGTTCTTCTGATCAATACTGATATTGATCAGAACAGTTCAATACACTGGGAGGAAGGAAGGGGAGGAATATAAAGTTACATGATTCAAAAGAGCAACAGGAAGTGTTTTTTATACTGACGTGTTTCTGGAATTGATTGGTTGTTGGACCTCCTGACGTCATCAACCACGAGATAATCAATCAAACTTTATTCGCATGACACATCTCGTGCAGAAAAACAACCCAACGTGCTTCGCTAGGGAAACAACTAGACAACTAGAAATGGGTTTAAAAGGACAGCAGAGATACATGTGAGAGTTAAAGTGTGAAGATGACTCCTTCATTGAGTAGAAGAAAGTACACTCAAATAGTGAAGCCCTCAGGGTCCAAGTGTTTAGGGTCAGGGGTCATATAGACAGTGAAGCCCTCAGGGTCCAAGTGTTTAGGGTCAGGGGTCATATAGACAGTGAAGCCCTCAGGGTCCAAGTGTTTAGGGTCAGGGGTCATATAGACAGTGAA
>JACYXH010000705.1:2215000-2225000 GCA_026745465.1 Lota lota | reverse complement strand
CCCTGAGATGAAGGCCCCTCCCCTCCTCCTCCTCATCATCCTGACCTGACATTTAGTTACAAGTCTCCAAATGGTCTTCAGAACATCTGGCGGAGGAACAGGGAAGACGGGGAAAATATCACAATCCAAAGTTGTGCGTCCAGCGGGGAGAAGGAAGCCAGAGGGAAAGGCTCAGATAGTTTTATGGCGAGGGAGGATGGTCTGCTAGAGGGAGCCATCCATGTTGTTTAGATGTGCGACACATGCTTACATTATGGCCATTTCAGTTCTTTGAGGTCAAACACAAATTCGATTTAAAATTCATTTATTTCTCTGAGACAAATAAAAGGACAGAGTGGTTTGTATTCACTAATTTGAGTTGTCCAGGAAACGGCAGACAGACCTCAATGTGGTGGTGATGGAGGAGGTGGAGGAGGTGGTGGAGGTGTATGTGGTGGTGATGGAGTAGGTAGAGGAGGTGTATGTGGTGATGATGGAGGAAGTGGAGGAGGTGGTGGAGGTGTATGTGGTGGTGATGGAGGAGGTGGTGATGGAGGAGGTGGAGGAGGTGGTGGAGGTGTATGTGGTGGTGATGGAGGAGGTGGAGGTGGTGGAGGAGGAGGTGGTGGAGGAGGTGGTGGAGGTGTATGTGGTGGTGATGGAGGAGGTGGTGATGGAGGAGGTGGAGGAGGTGGTGGAGGTGTATGTGGTGGTGATGGAGGAGGTGGAGGAGGTGTATGTGGTGGTGATGGAGGAGGTGGTGCAGGTGTATGTGGTGGTGATGGAGGAGGTGGAGGTGTATGTGGTGGTGATGGAGGAGGAGGTGGTGGAGGTGTATGTGGTGGTGATGGAGGAGGTGGAGGTGGTGGAGGAGGTGGAGGAGGTGTATGTGGTGGTGATGGAGGAGGTGGAGGAGGTGTATGTGTTGGTGATGGAGGAGGTGGTGATGGAGGAGGTGGAGGAGGTGTATGTTGTGGTGATGGAGGAGGTGGAGGAGGTGGAGGAGGTGTATGTGGTGGTGATGGAGGAGGTGGAGGTGGTGGAGGAGGTGGTGCAGGTGTATGTGGTGGTGATGGAGGAGGTGGAGGTGTATGTGGTGGTGATGGAGGAGGAGGTGGTGATGGAGGAGGTGGTGGAGGTGTATGTGGTGGTGATGGAGGAGGTGGTGATGGAGGAGGTGGAGGAGGTGGTGGAGGTGTATGTGGAGGTGATGGAGGAGGTGGTGGAGGTGTATGTGGTGGTGATGGAGGAGGAGGTGGTGATGGAGGAGGTGGTGGAGGTGTACGTGGAGGTGCTGGCTCCACTAGTAACAGGCCTGGGCAGCGCTCTCTCATTGTTGACTGACTTCAAAGCTGCGGCTCTCCGCCTGCCCCCTGCTGGGACACCACCCACCACCCACCACCCACCACCCACCACCCACCACCCACCACGCGTTTAGAACGCCCTCAAACGCTCTCTGGAGCCTTTGAAAGCCTAAGTGTGTGTGCTGCTCTGCGCGGCTCACAGCCCTCAGAGTGTGTGTGCACTGCAGGGATGAATGAGGGGATGTAATGGGACTCATGATGAAGGTGTCATTCACTCGCTGACAAAGATGAGGGAGAGGGGACGCCTGAGGAGGTGGAGGCCCACCCCCAGAGGTTTCTATCACTCTTCCTCAATTTTCCCTTCCTGCCTCATATTTTCCTCTCATCTCATTTCCTTCTCTCCTTTCCTTTCAGTATGTTTCCTCCTCTCAACTTCTCCTTCAGCTCCTCATTTCTCTCCTCCCTCCTCCTCCTCTCTCCTCTCATCTCCTCTCCTCCTCTCTCATTAACTGTCTTTTCCCTTTCTCATCTCTTCTCCTCTCCTCTATCCTCCTCATCACCCTTTCTTCCCTCCTCTTTCCTCCTCTCTTCTCCTCCCGCCTCCCCTGCTCCTGTCCTCTCTCATCAACCTTTTAATCCACTCTGCTGTTCCCCTCCCCTCCCCTTCTCTCCCCTCCTCCATCCTCATTAGTCAGCAGACAGATGAGGGAGGAAGGAGCAGTGGGGGAGATAAAAGCCAATCGGAAGCATCTTAAAGTGACCATCTTTCAGCATTAGCGTCTTAACCAGACAGAAGTCCTACTGACGTAGAAGTCGTGCTGCTCTTTCCATTGATCCCCTCTTCTCGTTTCAGTAAATATAGCAGCTGTCTTGGGTGGAGCTCAGAGAGAGCGGCGATGGAGGAGATTCAGCTGATAAGCAGACAGCAGGTTACTTTACAGGTTGTTCTCAAAGCTCCTGAAAGCCATCTCCCTTCTATTGAACCATGTCATCAAAGTGCTCTGAGCTTCCTCAGCAAGGGGAACTAAGAGAGCTAATTACGGCACTGGGCGGTGGTCGTACTTAAATAAAAGCCCTGAATTACCCCTTGTGCTGCATAATCTGTTTTCAACTCTGCAGTCATTAAGGACAAAACACGGTTTGCAGTGGGGTTCAGTCCCAAAATGAAAACGGTTAGAAAGAACATTAGCAAAGGATTCCAACCCCTTTCATTTGAACCTTCTGCCAATAGATGAGACATTAACAAGACATCAGCGCAGAGAGAGGCACCACAGAGCATCTAGGAGGCTGCTTTAGGAAGGAGCTGAAAGGGCTTGAAAGGTGGCCAGTCCACCCAGGCTCTGGTGTGCTTTCTGGGTTGAAATATCAAGTGTGTATAGGTCCATTACCATGGAGAGAATGATCCATGCTCTTCTATATCTTCTTCCCTTGTCTTCTAAAGTGTCTTACTAACCTTTCCATCCATTTAATACCAGCAAACATATTCATCAGCTCCTAATAAAAGGTTTAATCATGTCTTTTTCAGCTGACAAATGGAGAAGTGCATCTGCTGTTACAGATGTTTAATTTCCTTTTATTTAATACTAATTAATGATTTTGCTTATATGGTGAATACAGATACATGATATTAAGGAGCAGGTAGAGGTTAGACAGTACAGAGACAGGTCATTAAGGAGCAGGTAGGGGTTAGACAGTACAGAGACAGGTCATTAAGGAGCAGGTAGGGGTTAGACAGTACAGACAGGTCATTAAGGAGCAGGTAGGGGTTAGACAGTACAGAGACGGGTCATTAAGGAGCAGGTAGGGGTTAGACAGTACAGAGACAGGTCATTAAGGAGCAGGTAGGGGTTAGACAGTACAGAGACAGGTCATTAAGGAGCAGGTAGGGGTTAGACAGTACAGAGACAGGTCATTAAGGAGCAGGTAGGGGTTAGACAGTACAGAGACAGGTCATTAAGGAGCATTAAGGAGTGTCATACACACACACAGACACAAACATACACACAGGAGAATGTATTCAGGGCTGGTCTTGGGGACTCAGGTAGCGTGTGTGTGTGTGTGTGTGTGTGTGTGCGTGTGCGCGTGTGTGTGTGTGTGTGTGTGTGAAGCTGATGAAGCTGTGTGAAGCTGATGGTTCCCAGGCTTATGGGGACCAAGGCGATGGACAGCTCAGGGAGCGTGTGAGATAAGGTCAGGATGAACACGATCAGAGAGATAAACCAGGAGGAGCTCTCTCTCTCGCTCTCGCTCTCGCTCTTTCACTGTCGCTCTCTCTCTCTCGCTCACTGTCGCTCTCTCACACACAAGCTCTATATCTCCATCTCTCTCTGAACACACAGAAATACCCCTACACACACACACACACACACACACACACACACATACACACATACACACATACGTACACAAACACACACACACACACATACACACATACGTACACAAACACACACACACACACATACGTACACAAACACTCAAGATGAGAGACGTTAATCTTTAATCTCTACCAAGAGAGGCTGGAAGCACAAATACAGTAAACACTGTTTGTGTGTATGTATGTGTATGTATGTGTGTGTGTGTGTGTGTGTGTGTGTGTGTGTGTGTGTGTGTGTGTGTGTATGTGTGTGTGTATGTATGTGTATGTATGTGTGTATGTATGTGTGTATGTGTGTGTGTATGTGTGTGTGTGTGTGTGTGTGTATGTGTGTGTGTGTGTGTGTGTGTGTGTGTTCATGAAACGATGCAAATCCTCCTCTTGCAGGCGGTGACTCATGTCTGTGTAAGGAAGTAAACATTATGTTCTAGTTAACTAACCCTACTAAACTGTGTTTCAGATACACCACATTATCATCCTCATATGCTACATCAAACCTGAGAAAAGATTCACAAAACGACCAAACAACTGCACATTTAAACACAACAACTTTGTCACATTGAAATCCTGCTTGCTACAGGGCATTCCCTCTCACCTTTAACCCTTTCCTGTCCGTCTTCACCCCCCTGTGAGGGCGAAGACATTCAGCACACTCATCTCGAGTGACCATGAGAACGAGCAAATGATCGAAACATCGCTAACGTTGTCTTTCCCGTCTGCAGTGGAGTTCAACACAAGTTGTGTGTGTGTGTGTGTGTGTGTGTGTGTGTCTGTGTGTGTGTGTGTGTGTGTGTGTGTGTCTGTGTGTGTGTGTGTGTGCGTGTGTGCGTGTGTGTGTGTGCGTGCGTGCGTGTGTGTGCGTGTGTGTGTGTGCGTCTGTCTGTGTGTGTGTGTGTGTGTGTGTGTGTGTGTGTGTGTGTGTGTCTGCAGTGGAGTTCGACGACTGCGCGGGGAACGAGGACGTGACCTTCTTGGTGTCGGAGGCGGATTTCGTTGTGGACGAGGATCTGAACCTGGTCGCCAGGCGGGACGTCCCGTACGGGGGTCCCGTCACCATGGCTGTCCACGGCGTGGGCTCACGGGCAGACGACGTCGCCCGGGTGGAGGTCAAAGGTCGACCCCTCCAGTTCCCCCCCCACCACACACTCCGGGTGAGGATGTCCGTGTGAAGCTTGAGAAGGTCTTACTGCTGAGTCCTTTTATCCAGAGGTTAGCGTTCAACTCGCTACACATGTTGGTGCAGCGGGGCCTCCAGAGGGGGGGTACCAACACATGTTGGTACAGCGGGGCCTCCAGAGGGGGGGTACCAACACATGTTGGTACAGCGGGGCCTCCAGAGGGGGGGTACCAACACATGTTGGTACAGCGGGGCCTCCAGAGGGGGGGTACCAACACATGTTGGTACAGCGGGGCTCCAGAGGGGGGGTACCAGCACATGTTGGTGCAGCGGGGCCTCCAGAGGGGGGGTACCAGCACATGTTGGTACAGCGGGGCCTCCAGAGGGGGGGTACCAGCACATGTTGGTACAGCGGGGCCTCCAGAGGGGGGGTACCAGCACATGTTGGTACAGCGGGGCCTCCAGAGGGGGGGTACCAGCACATGTTGGTACAGCGGGGCCTCCAGAGCGGCCTGCTGGGTTTGGTGCTGCAGTGCGTGGTTAGTTGCCACTGTTGTGTAACCGGCTAAGGGGTCAGGGCTCAGGGCTCTGGGGTCAGGGCTCAGGGGTCAGGGGTCAGGGCTCAGGGGTCAGGGCTCAGGGGTCAGGGCTCAGGGGTCAGGGGTCAGGGCTCAGGGCTCAGGGGTCAGGGCTCAGGGCTCAGGGCTCAGGGCTCAGGGCTCAGGGGTCAGGGCTCAGGGGTCAGGGCTCAGGGGTCAGGGCTCAGGGCTCAGGGCTCAGGGCTCTGGGGTCAGGGCTCAGGGCTCAGGGGTCAGGGCTCAGGGGTCAGGGCTCAGGGCTCAGGGGTCAGGGCTCAGGGCTCAGGGGTCAGGGCTCAGGGCTCAGGGGTCTCAGGGGTATGAAGTGGAAATCCCTGCAAGAAAATGGGTCACTGTGAAACTGTTAATGTGTGTGTCTGTGCCTCTTCATGTGTGTGTGTTCATGCGTGTGTTTGTGTGTTTGTGTTTGTGTGTGTGTTCATGTGTGTGTGTGTGTGTGTGTGTGTCTCTGCCTCTTCATGTGTGTGTGTTCATGTGTGTTCATGTGTGTGTGTTCATGTGTGCGTGTGTGTGTGTGTTCCTGTGTGTGTGTATGTGTTTATGTGTGTGTGTTCATGTGTGTGTGTTTATGTGATCGTGTGTGTGATCATGTGTGTGTTTATGTGTGTTTGTGTTCATGTGTGTGTGTTTGTGTGATCGTGTGTGAGATCATGTGTGTGTTTATGTGTGTTTGTGTCTGTGCCTCTTAATGTGTGTGTGTTCATGTGTGTGTGTGTTAATGTGTGTGTGTTCATGTGTGTGTGTTTATGTGGGTTTTGTGTGAGTTATTGTGTGGATTATTGGCGTAACAAATGATATTTTGGCAGAAAGTATTGGCTGGAGATAACTGATAAGTGTTGTGTGGAGGAGAGGAAAATTGTGTTTTAATTCCACTGTTGGTAGCTGTTAGTTTTGTGCAGCTCAGACCCGAGGGATCATCTATTATGATTAATCCTGATTCCAAGAATAATTTATTCCCTTCATCTGAAGCGATCAATACCGGAATTAATGGAAGATAGAATTTCAATTTAACAACTGCATGCACTGAGGACTGTGTGTGTGTGTGTGTGTGTGCGTATGCATGTGTGTGACATTCTTGTTTCGTTATAGTTGTGTCGAGTTATAGTTAACTCTGTAGTAATAAATTCCAAGGTACCTCTACAAAACCTTTACACAATACCTGACACAGAATGAAACGCAGTATCACAGTATTGAACCCCAAAACAAGCCTGTGGTGAGCTACTGCGAGCTGGAAGTAGCAGTATTATTTGCTGTCTGCGTGCTCCTGGACCGAGAGGCAGCTCCTCTTAATGAAGAAACGCTGGTAGTCTACGCTGCTTTGATCTGCATCCCCGTGCCAGCTCGAGCCTTGCAGCAGAGCGGCAAATCTGTCTCCTCCTCGTTTCTCCTGTCCTCATAGTCTCCAGCCCTCCATTCACTGCCTAGCCCCACCCGCTCCTCCTCCACCCGCTCCTCCTCCACCCATTGTGGCAGTATTCAATAAGGCATAATGCTCTCTAGAAAAGCGTGGGATTCTGTCAGAACGAAAGAAGCTGAAATAGGCTGGCAGCCTAATGAAAACAGAAGCATCAAAACACAACGATAACACCTGCCACGCCTTAAATACTCTGTACTGTCTGACAATACTCTAGCTGTACTGTCTGACAATACTCTTTCTGCCACGCCTTAAATACTCTACCTGTACTGTCTGTTTACTACACCAGGTTACCTTTAGTTACCTGGTTACTACTCCAGGTTACCTCTAGTTACCTGGTTACTACACCAGGTTACCTGTAGTTACCTGGTTACTACACCAGGTTACCTGTAGTTACCTGGTTACTACACCAGGTTACCACTAGTCTGGTTACTACACCAGGTTACCTGTAGTTACCTGGTTACTACACCAGGTTACCACTAGTCTGGTTACTACACCAGGTTACCTGTAGTTACCTGGTTACTACACCAGGTTACCTGTAGTTACCTGGTTACTACACCAGGTTACCTGTAGTTACCTGGTTACCTCACCAGGCTACCTGTAGTTACCTGGTTACTACACCAGGTTACCTGTAGTTACCTGGTCTGGTTACTTCACCAGGTTACCTGTAGTTACCTGGTTACTACACCAGGTTACCACTAGTCTGGTTACTACCCTACACCAGGCTACCTTAGTTAGCTCACAGTACCTAAAGTAATAATACCCGTACTATATATTTACTATATATACTATATATATATACTATATATAGTTAAAGAATACAAAAAAAGGTTGTTGTAGTATATGAAGGGTTAAGTATGAAGGGTGTAGCACAGTATGAAGGGTGTAGTATGAAGTACTGTAGGAAGGGTGGAGTTTGTAGGTTGTAGTAATGTATGAAGAGTGTAGTATGAAGGGTGTAGTTTGTAGGGTGTAGTAATGTATGAAGGGTGTAGTAATGTATGAAGAGTGTAGTATGAAGGACGTAGTACTGTATGAAAGGTGTAGTATGAAGGGTGTAGTTTGTAGGGTGTAGTAATGTATGAAGGGTGTAGTAATGTATGAAGAGTGTAGTATGAAGTGTGTAGTTTGTAGGGTGTAGTAATGTATGAAGGGTGTAGCAGTGTATGAAATGTGTAGTATGAAGGACGTAGTTTGTAGGGTGTAGTAATGTATGAAGGGTGTAGTTTGTAGGGTGTAGTAATGTATGAAGGGTGTAGTAATGTATGAAAGGTGTAGTATGAAGGGTGTAGTTTGTAGGGTGTAGTAATGTATGAAGGGTGTAGTAATGTATGAAGAGTGTAGTATGAAGGGTGTAGTTTGTAGGGTGTAGTAATGTATGAAGGGTGTAGCAGTGTATGAAATGTGTAGTATGAAGGATGTAGTTTGTAGGGTGTAGTAATGTATGAAGGGTGTAGTAATGTATGAAGAGTGTAGTATGAAGGGTGTAGTTTGTAGGGTGTAGTAATGTATGAAGGGTGTAGTAGTGTATGAAAGGTGTAGTATGAAGGGTGTAGTTTGTAGGGTGTAGTAATGTATGAAGGGTGTAGCAGTGTATGAAAGGTGTAGTATGAAAGGTGTAGTTTGTAGAGTGTAGTAATGTATGAAGGGTGTAGCAGTGTATGAAAGGTGTAGTATGAAAGGTGTAGTTTGTAGAGTGTAGTAATGTATGAAGGGTGTAGCAGTGTATGAAATGTGTAGTATGAAGGACGTAGTACTGTATGAAAGGTGTAGCAGTGTATGTAGCTACTCTGTGGCTCCACCTCCACCCACACAGGTTCAGCTCATTCTGAGCCCTGCATGGCCTGAGGGGTGGATGGCCTGTGATGAAGAGGAGGAGGAGGATGAGGAGGCCACCTGGTGTGACAGAGGTGGTGCTGCTGGTGGAGGATTAGAGAGAACCATCTGGAACCCCAGAGCGCCTCACTGCCCACGCTCACCTTCTGAAGCTGGAGGATCTCTGCTGAACTCCTCAGCAGCACCATCTCTGTCTCCACAACAGCTGACAACATGGTGACACCATCTGGAACACACCTCCATCACTGGTGTCCTCCTGCAGACAGAAACAGCATGTCCTGACCTCCATCACTGGTGTCCTCCTGCAGACAGAAACAGCATGTCCTGACCTCCATCACTGGTGTCCTCCTGCAGACAGAAACAGCATGTCCTGACCTCCATCACTGGTGTCCTCCTGCAGACAGAAACAGCATGTCCTGACCTCCATCACTGGTGTCCTCCTGCAGACAGAAACAGCATGTCCTGACCTCCATCACTGGTGTCCTCCTGCAGACAGAAACAGCATGTCCTGACCTCCATCACTGGTGTCCTCCTGCAGACAGAAACAGCATGTCCTGACCTCCATCACTGGTGTCCTCCTGCAGACAGAAACAGCATGTCCTGACCTCCATCACTGGTGTCCTCCTGCAGACAGAAACAGCATGTCCTGACCTCCATCACTGGTGTCCTCCTGCAGACAGAAACAGCATGTTGACAAGTCCAGAACCCCGACCCGCGACCCCCCCCACACACTCATACAAATACACAAAAACACCCACACACATACACGCACACACATAGACAAACACAAACACACACGCACGCAAGCACACACTAGCACACACATCGACAAACACAAACACACACGCACGCAAGCACACACACACACACACACACACACACATACAAACACATACACACACACACACACAAACACATACACACACCTCTAGCTTGCTTGTTAAAGTGGTGTGAGGTCATCAAGTGTTGCTGAACTGGTTCCAGTAGCTGAACTGGTTCCAGTAGCTGGCTGCCTGTCTCCTGGCATTTGGTCTGGTAACAGCGGCGGTGTCGCCAGCGCTCGTGTGTTGTAGCCTGGTTCTGGTTGGCTGATCTCCGTGATGACCAGGCGTGTGCCTGGTTCTGGTTGGCTGACCCCCGTGATGACCAGGCGTGTGCCTGGTTCTGGTTGGCTGACCCCCGTGATGACCAGGCGTGTGCCTGGTTCTGGTTGGCTGACCCCCGTGATGACCAGGCGTGTGCCTGGTTCTGGTTGGCTGACCCCCGTGATGACCAGGCGTGTGCCTGGTTCTGGTTGGCTGACCCCCGTGATGACTGCTCCATCTGGTTCTGCTTGACCTTTAAGACTGCCTCAGCTCAGGTGGAGGTCTGAGG
>JACYXH010000705.1:2195000-2210000 GCA_026745465.1 Lota lota | reverse complement strand
GAGGAATACTTTAGTAGTCTAAGTATCTATTAGAGGATATTTTATCACATTCATAACATTCATTAAATGATTGCAAAAAGTGAAAACTGTGCATCTGTCTAAAGAAGGTCACCAATCCTTTCACTTCAAAATCAGCGTCCAATTAAATCTCCCCACTCAGACCTGCATCCCATGATTGGCTGAGGAGACGGTGGTTGTTAGGGGGTGATTAGGCCTTCCGTAGAGGCAACCAATCAGAGGTTGTTAAATTATTCCTGTTGTTTTCATTAGCCCTCCTGGCCCTGTGTAATAATAAACACACACTCATACACACATACACTCATACACACACACCACACACGCACACACACACACACACATACACACACACACCCGCACACACACATACACCACACACGCACACACACGCATACACACAGACACATACACACACACACACACACACACACACAAGCACACGCTCACACACACATACCACACACGCACACACACGCGTGCACACAGACACACACACACACACACACAATGCAGCTCAGCCTCTGAATGCATGATGCAGCTCAGCCTCTGAATGCATGCTGCAGCTCAGCCTCTGAATGCATGCTGCAGCTCAGCCTCTGAATGCGTGATGCAGCTCAGCCTCTGAATGCATGCTGCAGCTCAGCCTCTGAATGCATGCTGCAGTGCAGAAAACTGCAAATTGAAGCAGATTTTTAGGTCAGCTACACAGTTGTACCTACATCACACATCACACATACACACACACATACACATACACACATACACACATACACACGCACCTACGCGCCCACACACACACACACTAACGCACACGCACACACACACACATGCTAGCTGTGTGTGAGTTTTGTCTTGTCTTGGCAACAGTCTTGGTACACAGAGGGTGTGTGTATGGGGACAGGCCAAGTTTGAACGCACAACAAAGGAATAGTAAAGGAGGTAGCTTATATTAGCACACATACATAAGTAACAAGTTAACTGTTCCTACAAAGAGACTCTAGGATGAGACTTTATATGTCTGGAGATCAAAGCTCTCTCTGGGTTTACATGTATTATTTACCCCCCCTCCACACACACACACACACACACACATACGCACGCACGCACGCACATAGACACGCACACACACATAGACACGCACACACACACACACAACCACGCACACACACACACACATGCATGCATGAGGCAAACACCAAACTTAACACCAACACCAGCTTCTGTCATCAAGTTCAGAACCAATCATTTCATCCATAGAGCATCTCCTCCTTCCCTCCCCCTCCCTCCCTCTCCCCTCCCTCTCCATCTCTCTCCCCCTCCCTCTTCCTCGCCCCCACCCTCTCCGTCTCTCTCTCCCTCTCCCTCTCCATCTCTCCCTCCCTCCCCCTCCCTCTCCCTCCCCTCCCTCTCTCTCTCCCTCCCTCTCCATCTCTCTCCCCCTCCCTCTCCCTCTTCCTCGCCCCCACCCTCTCCGTCTCTCTCTCCCTCTCCCTCTCCATCTCTCCCTCCCTCCCCCTCCCTCTCCCTCTCCTCCACCCTCTCCATCACTCTCTCCCCCTCCCCTTCACCCCCTTCCCCTTTCAAGATGGCTGTTAAGCCAACTACAAACCAATCTCAAATTCCACCTGGCTGCCAGAATAGCCCACCAAACCTGTGTGTGTGTGTGTGTGTGGCATGCATTACCTCATCAAAACAAACTATAGGTATATATTTAAATTATTGTTAGTAATATAATGACTATCTTTACATATCTGAGGGCTAAATAGAGCAGAGTGAGACAGTGGGCCAGGGTTATGTTGGTGTCATGGGATTTGCTCCTGTCCAGGTCAAACTAATCTACTGCAGAACAGAGACAGGTTGATCAGAGAATCATTCATTACGACAGGAATTTGAATTCAGATGGATTCAATCGGCCAGTTTAATGATTTATTTATAATTGAATACCTAATCTTAGATATATTCTTCCTTATGGAAGTAGTAAAAAATACCTTTACATCAGCATAAGCAACTTAACGACACTGCAAAGATATTGGCGAGAGAAGCAGAGAGGTAGATGGCAGGAGAGTTTAACCAATCAGAGGAGGGGAAAGGAGGGAGTCTAAAAATAGTTCAGTTATCCATCAGTTTTTCTATGTGGTTCTCCTGCTTGATTGGAAGTTGGATGATGTCATCCACGAGCTACTTGGATAGTCCAACCACACCTGTGTTCATTAGTTAATTGGTTAATTGAACACACCTGTCTTACCTGAAGTACCATGTCAAAGTGTCTTTAGTTCTGAAAGGCCCAGTATTTGTCCCATATTTACATGGCTAAATAGAGCAGAGTGAGATAGTTGTCCAGTGCCATGTTGCATATTGTTTTGCTCCTGTGGTTTGCAGGTCAAACTAAGAAATGACAGAAGCAACATGTTCCTCATGCAGAGCTATCGGAGGGAGGAGAACCCTAGTCCACGGACCGAAGCTCCCTCATTAGCTCCTTACCAGACAGCACACACATCTAGTCGTTGATTGATTGACAATTATCGCCGTTGACGTGAGTTTAAATGGTGTCGTTTGTTCCGGAGACGCTGACGCCTGTAACGAGGAGGTGCTCTGAACAAACGTGTTTTAGAGTGCCTGATCTGAAGGCTGTGGATTCAATTATGAGGCGTAAATCACTTGAGCGTCCACGTCCGCCGCTGATCACATCCATGTTGTGAACGCATAGTAGATAGGGATGTTGTTGATGCCATGGACTGAGCTACTCCTGTATCTGCTGTGATGGTGGCTTTCCCTGCAGAGTTTGAGCACAGCTTCATACGCCCGTTTTCTGTGGAGAAGTTCAAGTCCATTGGTTCAAGAGTCTCCACTCTCGCAGAAACAGAGTTGTGTTGAGTGTTTCACAACCGGCAGTACGTTCATATCAGCAAGCAGCCCAGCATGACTGGAGCTCCAGGACCTTGGTGGTGTTCAGAGTACGCCTGTACCTACTCTACCTTGGTAGAGTACGCCTGTACCTACTCTACCTTGGTAGACTACGCCTGTACCTACTCTACCTTGGTAGACTACGCCTGTACCTACTCTACCTTGGTAGAGTACGCCTGTACCTACTCTACCTTGGTAGAGTACGCCTGTACCTACTCTACCTTGGTAGAGTACGCCTGTACCTAACAGCTTCTTGTGTTTCTGTCCACATGTCCTGCTGCTGACGACGGCAGTCTCACGTGAGTACTATCATTACTATTATTAGATGTATTCTTACATACATCTCATCCTTGTTGTTACTCTGAAACAGAACTGAACTGTGGGCCTGATTCAGCTGCAGGTGTCCAGCAGATGAAACGTATCAGAATTGAAATGATAGGGTCACAGCAGAAAGAACAGGAAAACGAAAATGTAGGGTAAAAATAAATACGTAGAATAAATCTGAAAACACGATACATGTTTGCCGCTCCTGAGGCTGTGCTGCTGGCCTCCTGAGGCTGGAGACCAGCAGCACAGCCTCAACCTGCAGAGGCTAGTGGGAGGAAGGGTTCAGAATACACTGGAACAGCCTCAACCTGCAGAGGCTAGTGGGAGGAAGGGTTCAGAATACACTGGAACAGCCTCAACCTGCAGAGGCTAGTGGGAGGAAGGGTTCAGAATACACTGGAACAGCCTCAACCTGCAGAGGCTAGTGGGAGGAAGGGTTCAGAATACACTGGAACAGCCTCAACCTGCAGAGGCTAGTGGGAGGAAGGGTTCAGAATACACTGGAACAGCCTCAACCTGCAGAGGCTAGTGGGAGGAAGGGTTCAGAATACACTGGAACAGCCTCAACCTGCAGAGGCTAGTGGGAGGAAGGGTTCAGAATACACTGGAACAGCCTCAACCTGTAGAGGCATGTCAAACACAACACCAGATCAACCGCGGGAGGCTAGAGGGAGGCTAGTGGAGGCTAGTGGATGATAGAGGGAGGCTAGTGTGAGGCTAATGCTACCCAACACGATACCGTTCATCCGTGGTGCCTATTAACACTATCAACAAAGATAGTGTCAATGATGATTTTACTGGTATGGACCTAGGTGTCTGAAATGAAGTTACGTTTAATGATTGTGTGTGTGTGTGTGTGTGTGTGTGTGTGTGTGTGTGTGTGTGTGTGTGTGTGTGTGTGTGTGTGTGTGTGTGTGTGTGTGTGTGTGTGTGTGTGTGTGTGTGTGTGTGTGTGTGTGTGTGTGTGCAGGTGATGTCCATAGAGCGACAGGGGAAGCAGATCTTCCACCTGACGGGTCCCGGGGCCGACCAGGACCCTCGAGGTCTGTTCTCCATCAACATGGAAACCGGGGTGGTCTCGGTCAGCCGCTCCCTGGACCGCGAGGCCATCGACTCGTACCAGGTCAGACTCCAGCTCCCAGCATGCACTGCTCCCCTCTGGTACCTCAATCTAACCCTTGACCTTACTCACATGTTGACAACCATCGCTACATAAACCTTCACGCACTCACATGGATTCTGAGTTTCACTCCCATGTTGACCTCGATGTAGGGAACATCTCTGCTGAGGGAGGGATGAAGCTCTGCTGAGGGAGGGATGAAGCTCTGCTGAGGGAGGGATGAAGCTCTGCTGAGGGAGGGATGAAGCTCTCTGCTGAGGGAGGGATGAAGCTCTGCTGAGGGAGGGATGAAGCTCTGCTGAGGGAGGGATGAAGCTCTTGGCGAACACAGTCAGGACAGCGTTAATCAACTGTGCAGCGCAGACGCTAGGGGCTCTAAGGGTACTACAAGGTGGTCCGCAAAAGAATAATCTAATAATTAAAAAAAATGTATGGTGTGCTGTGATCATAGAATGCATCATAACTGTAGTATGTATCGGCACAGAATTATCTTTTGATAATTGGGTTATGGTTGGGTTCTACAGAACCACTTTATTGTAGGTCGGCTGCGCGCTGCAAACACTTTAGAGATGTTGAGGTGCCCTTGAGTCGTAAGCGGTTGGGAACCATCAACCTACACGTGGTACATGTGGTTATAGAATACCATGGTCACATGATGCAGGCTTTCCTCTGACGACGGATGACAGTGGAAGGTCTGAGCCAGCGGTCAGAGGGGTGTGGATGTTTTGTGCCACGGTTGATTGGCTTCTGACTTTAATTATGACATTAATGGTTTCCTGCTCGTTAGAGATTACGCTCGTTAGCGCACACACACACACACACACACACACACACACACACACACACACACACACACACACACACACACACACACACACACACACACACACACACACACACACACACACACACACACACACACACACACACACACACACACACACACACACACACACACACACAGCTAGCTGGTGTACATGGCCTCCTAGCCTACCAGTCATCACCAGCTGTTATTATTACCCTACACCTCGGGTTGGGCGTGTTGGGCTGGAGGCTGATGGAGCCAGACAGCCACGCTACGGGGTACATCCTCCTACCTCTAAAGCCTCGCTGTAGCCTCTGTCTGCACCACAGTAGCACTGTCCTCCATCACGTGTGCAGTGGTTCCAGCATGATGCAGTGCAGAAAACAGCAACTTGAAGCAGATGTTTACTGTGGAAACAGGACTGTCAGCTACACGGGTGTATCTCACTCTCTCGGAGCACATCCTGAAGCTGCTCTCTGGGTCCTCCTAAAAGGACCTCGTTCTGTCCCCGCTCCCCTCATTATGGGATGTAAACCTGGCCCGTCTCAGCCCAGAGTACTGTACTGTGGCCCTTTTTATTACGGATGGCTCCTTAAGCTGAGGGGAGGTTTATCACGCCGAGGCTCCTCTTACAGCAGCGGCCCGACCTAGTCCCCCCCCCCCACATGTTAGCTCTTGTTGCTAACTCTTTTTGCTAACTCTTGATGCTAACTCTTGGTTGTCTTGTTAGCGTGTGGTTCTCATTGTTTTAGCTCTGGTTGCTAACTCTTGGTAACTCTTGGTTGTCTTGTTAGCGTGTGGTTCTCATTGTTTTAGCTCTGGTTGCTAACTCTTGGTGCTGACTCTTGGTTGTATTGTTGTTAGTGTTTGGTTATCTTGGTGTTAGCTCTTGCTGCTATTTCCTGGTGCTAGCTCTTGTTTCTAGTTTCTACCCCAAATTGCCTTTTGGAGGACATTCACGTTTTCTGAGTAGCTCTAGTTCTTGGCAGCGTTGCGTGTTCGTCCAGATCTGGTGCAACAGACGGATCAATAATTCCCCCCCCCCCCCCACCTGATGCCTGGACATGTCTTCATGTGCTAGGGGGGTCGTCACTCTGCTTTTACATTGTCGCTGCACCAGCATCCACGCTGTGTTAGCCAAGAAACCCACCGCTCTCCTGCTGGAATGGAATTATTGATCTTGTTTGGGCCTTAAGACACTCATGGATGGATGATGGAGGATGAATGATGATGATGGATGATGGATGGATGATGGATGATGATGGAGGATGGATGGATGATGATGGATGATGGATGGATGATGGATGATGATGGAGGATGGATGGATGATGATGGATGGAGGATGAATGATGATGGATGGAGGATGAATGATGATGGATGGATGATGGATGAATGATGATGATGGATGGATGGATGATGGAGGATGGATGGATGATGATGGAGGATGATGGATGGATGATAAATTATGAATAGTACCAGTTACTGTTACAAATTATATGCAAGGGATGTAGTGGCATAAAATAATTGAATGCAATGCAAAAATAAAGCGATACATTCTTTACATAAAACAAAACTACTAAAAACAGCTTTGAAAAGAGAAGAATATCTTAAGGACCAGGGGACCTTTTAGCATCAAAGGAGACAGTGAATGTGTGGGACTGCGTGGACAACACGCACCACAGATTAAACTGTGAGACAAAGTCAACATTTACCGAGATCAGGCAGCCATCGCCGAGGCCGCATGTTCACAACCGTTTAATGTCAGACATTATTTTTCGTTTAAACTCAATTAGGGAGAAAATGAATGCTAATGAGATGGAAAATGGAGGGAGAGGAGGAGGAGGAGGAGGGGGAGGAGAGATCACTGCTGCCGTGGTGACTGTAGCGATGGGACCAGTGACGGTTTCTGACAGAGGATGAGGTCCTGGTAAATGGTAAATAAAGTGGTGTTTACAGACCTGCTGTGATGTCGGCCAACCCAAGGAGGTGCAGAGCTGCGTGGTCGTGTTTGAACTAGCAAGCAATGCTGGCATTAGCTGATCCACAACTAGCATCCGAGCAGTCCTGCCACATACGTGGTGTGTGTGTATATACGTTAAACAATCTGTGTGTGTGTGTGATTGTGTGTGTGTGTGTGTGTGTGTGTGTGTGTGTGTGTGTGTGTGTGTGTGTGTGTGTGTGTGTGTGTGTGTGTGTGTGTGTGTGTGTGTGTGTGTGTGTGTGTGTGTGTGTGTGTGTGTGTGTGTGTGTTCTACCTGCTATTCAGAGCTGCCTGTGAAGTAGCAGCCTATTTCTCCTCTAAGTGTTCAGTAGAAGTGTAGCGGTGATTGTCCTGAGGTCCACACTGCTCTGTGATTTCCTACACACACACACATTTTACAGGACCATCAAACCGAGGGAACAATCAAGCTATAAAAGCTTTTCCCTCCACAAATGAAATGGCTCCCGTCTAACTATACCTCTTGGCCTACACCCCCCCCCCATCATCTCACCCCCCCCCCATCATCTCACCCCCCCCATCATCTCACCCCCCCATCATCTCACCCCCCCCCCATCATCTCACCCCCCCCCCATCATCTCACCCCCCCCATCATCTCACCCCCCCCCCCATCATCTCACCCCCCCCATCATCTCACCCCCCCCATCATCTCACCCCCCCCATCATCTCACCCCCCCATCATCTCACCCCCCCATCATCTCACCCCCCCATCATCTCACCCCCCCATCATCTCACCATACATCATCTCACCATACATCATCTCACCATACATCATCTCACCCCCCCATCATCTCACCCCCCCATCATCTCACCATACATCATCTCACCATACATCATCTCACCATACCTACAGAAACAGAGCTATGACATCACAGTACCAGGCTGTGTAGATAGAGCCATGACATCAGAGCTATGACATCACAGAACCAGGATGTATGGATAGAGCCATGACATCACAGAACCAGGATGTATGGATAGAGCCATGACATCACAGGACCAGGATGTATGGATAGAGAGGTGTTTGAAACATAATTAAACATATTCTGTTATCGTTTGTCTTTCCTAGCACCGGCCCACCCCCGTGCCTTTGTCTCCTTCTCTCCTCATGTCTAAACGGGTCATTTTTCCATAGCAGGGCTTGAATTACTTTCAGCTGGTGGATTTGTTGTCAGCGAGGTGTGTGTGTGTGTGTGTGTGTGTGTGTGTGTGTGTGTGTGTGTGTGTGTGTGTGTGTGTGTGTGTGTGTGTGTGTGTGTGTGTGTGTGTGTGTGTGTGTGTGTGTGTGTGTGTGTGTGTGTGTGTGTGTGTGTGTGGATTTGTTGTCAGCCTGTTGCAGGCATTATTTCCGTAATTGATGTCGTTTACTGAAATGAAAACATCCATTTCCCTTTTAACAAAAGGTTCCTCAACAGATTAGACTTAAAACATTGATTTAAATATTTGTTTTTATACTACGATACTATTTATAATTCATACTATTCAAATTTTAGTCGAGAAGCTAACTTAGCATTTAAACTTTGCCATTTTATCCATCGGATGCTTTGGGCCAGTAATCTTTTTAGCTTCAACCGTTTCAAATATGTACTTCAAATAACTGTTTCATCTGTTCGACTCAATGACTAGTTTTACCCCGACAGGAAGGAGAAAAGCGAGTACTCGGTTTAGCTCACGACGTGTTTTGTAGAAACGTAGATTGGAAGGCGTTTGACAACATCGCTGTTGGCTCCTGGGAGCGGCTCCGAGTAGAGGAACATGACAAAGCACCTGTGTTAAAAGCCCTTTCAGGTGTTCTGTGAAGAGTTAACGGTTCAGTGCGACCTGAGCAGGGCCTGAACTGCAGAGGTGGGCTCCTGCATTGTTCTCTGCATGAAGGGAACATTTCATTAGATTTCAATCGTTTATGAGCAGTGCGCGTACAGCACAAACACAACCTTCTGGAGGATTGATCAATGGACTGCATTTAGCCAGCGCACGCACGCACACACACACACACCGTCGTGAACTTTGACCCTTGAACACATTGCTCAAGGGTATTTCAACAGTTAAGCAGTCCAGTAACCAGGACAACCAGCTTCATCTTCCTATTGAGTCATCACGCTTTGAAACAAAGGGACTTGGAGAATGCCTTAATGAGCAGGTAGGGGTTAGGTGCTTCTTACAGAGAATGCCTTAATGAGCAGGTAGGGGTTAGGTGCTTCTTACAGAGAATGCCTTAATGAGCAGGTAGGGGTTAGGTGCTTCTTACAGAGAATGCCTTAATGAGCAGGTAGGGGTTAGGAATCTTCCTGGCTAAATAAAGGATAAATAAAATAATAAAAATAATAATAAAAGGGCCTTTTAGGATGCCTACAGGTAGGCTTAGCTACTAAGCATATCTATATCTTGCTTGGTAATTATCAGATGTAGCTTGATCAGATCAAAACATGGCCAGCATGTGTCTTGTCTTCTCCAGTAGTCTGCTTACTTCACAGTTATTGATCAGGTTTGCCAAATAGTATTCCCATCATTCCTTTCAAACACGTTCAGGACAACCTCTGCGGCCTGGGACGTTTTCCTGGTTCCTAATCCTGTCCTGTGGCGATTGAGATGATAAGTCACTCAAAGTGTGTTGGGATGTCATTCAGAGCAGGTCCTATACACCGCTGGTGCTGAGCGCATACAAAGCTCCCATGATGCCCCTGTTCAGCTGTGGCCAATCGGTGAGCTTCCCAGTTGACACATAATCCTCCCACTGTTCCCCCATGGAAAGGGTGAGGGAGGGAGGGTGAGGGAGAGATTGAGAGGAGGAGGGAGGGAAGGAGAGGGCAGGGAAGGGGTGGGGGAGTGACAGAGGAGGAGAGGGGGGGGAGGAGGATGTGAGAGAGGAGAGGAGGAGGCAAGAGAGGGGGAGAGTGAGCAGAGGGGATGATATGTACGAGCGAGAGAGGTGGACCTCAGGCTTCTCATGGTCCAAGGCCCTCACATGCTGTGTGTGTGTTTAGTGTGTGTTTGTGTGTTTAGGTTTGTGTGTGTGTGTTGTGTTTTTGTGTGTGTTGTGTAATGTGTTTTTAGGTTTGTGTGTGTGGGTTCTATGGGTTCCTTTCAGCTGTATTCTACAAGGACTGGTTGACGTGTGTGTAAACAACACACACACACACACACACACACACACACACACACACACACACACACACACACACACACACACACACACACACACACACACACACACACACACACACACACACACACAGTATATTGTAGTAATATATATAAAAACAACAACCTTGAATGGAAAATAAAGGTTTTCCAACTATTTATATTGTCTTGTTATTTAAAATAGACTGTTGGTACATAACGAACGTTATCGCTCAGTAACTGTTGTCTGTCTGTCGGTCTGTTTGTCTGTCTGTTAAATGTGTATCTATGTATGTATTTTTGTTGGAGAAAGCAAAGACCTTTTGTACTAAGAGCAGCACATAAGTGAGTGGTTGCAAAGGTTGAATGCAGAATTTGATGGAAGAATGTTTTCTACCATAAGTAGAGCTCTCTCAATCTCCCCCCTCCCCCCTCCTCTCTCTCCCTCTCAGCCTCTCCCGGCTATGAGAGAGAGAGATGAGGATGGGGAGAAGGAGGGGAGGTGGAGAAAGGCAGCAGAGGGGGAAGAAGATGGGGGGGAGGAGGAGGTGAGGATGATGAATCGGGCCTGGAAGACTAACGTGTTCAGTTCTACTGCACTGCTGTCACACCCTACCAGACCCTGGGAGAGGAGGGGGAGGAGGGGGGGAGGAGAGATGAGGAGGAGAGATCAGAGGAGGAGGAGATATGAGAGGAGGGGAAGGGGAGAGGAGAAGAGAAAAGGGAGAGGAAATTGAAGACATTAGAGAGGGGTAAAGTGGAGGAAGATGATGTAGAGGGAGAGATGAGGAGGAGGAGAGGAGGAAATGGAGGCGTGATCGCCAGAGGGAGCAGAGTAGTATGACCTGTGAGAACGCACGAGGTGACGATGTGTCAGAGTTACTGATGGTGGAGGAGGACGTGCTGGCCTTTCCTCTCGCTCTGTTATATGCTCTCTCTCCCTAATGACCTCTCGTTCTCTCCCTCCTATCAATGACTCATCTCTCACCTTTCTATCTCTCCATATATATCACTTACATACTTACCCTGCACACACACGCACACACACGCACACACGCACGCACGCACGCACGCACGCACGCACGCACGCACAGGATATTGGCTATATATACAGATTCTGATGATTCTCCTAACTGGGAAAACACTGTTAGTGGTGTGTGTGTGTGTGTGGGGGTGTGTGTGTGTGGGGGGGGGGGGGGTGGGTGTGTGGGTGGGGGTGGGGGTGTGTGTGTGGGGTGTGTGCGGGTGGGTGTGTGTGGGGTGTGTGTGTGTGTGTGTGTGTGTGTGTGTGTGGGGGTGTGTGTGTGTGTGTGTGTGTGTGTGTGTGTGTGTGTGTTACAGTCTTACTAAGCCATTACTGTGCAGCTAAACATGGTAAATGGGGCGAGATGGATCTCATCACTTTGCTTGTTAGAAATGTAAGTCCTTCACAAAGCAACTTCACTTCTTCTCGTGGGTCTTTTTCAACCTTTCTTTCTCTATGTGACCTGGAAATGAAAACGATGTTTTTGGGACTGAGCTGAACGCAGGGCGGTTCACGATGTTGGAATAATGGTCTTTATTTCTACTCTGTGTGGGGGAGTGCAGCCAGGCAGCACAGACCCCGCGCTGTGGGCTGGGGGGAGGACGGGGTAGGGGAGGGAGGAAGAGGAGGGCAGAGGGGTGAGTTAGTGGAGGAGGGGTGAGGAGGGGTGAGGTGGTGGAGGAGGAGTGAGGAAGGGGGAGGAGATGGGAGGAGGGGTGGGGAGGTGGAGGAGATGGAGTGAGGAGGGGTGAGGAGGGGGGAAGAGGGGTGAGGAGGGGGAGGAGGTGGAGGAGGAGTGAGGAGGGGTGAGGAGGGGGGAAGAGGGGTGAGGAGGGGGAGGAGGTGGAGGAGGAGTGAGGAGGGGTGAGGAGGTCTGCAGGTGCATCTGTCCTGGTGCTTGTCTGCATGCTGTCCCTCTCTAAGAGGTGGTTTGTGCAGACTAAGGGGAAACACAGGAGAGTATTATGGGATGTGGGACATATTTGGAGGACAGGAGGGGACCTGATTGGTTGGTGTGCTGTGTTTTTGTTTCAGTTTGTTTCTTTTCTTGTAGGAAGGCGTGGTGCGTAAATGACAGCATTAATGATGCTGATGAATGAGTGAAAGAGAAGGAATACATCAAAGGTCAGCCTTGGGCCAGCAGACTCCATCTCAACAAGATGGAGTCTGCTGGCCTGAAGGAATGTTGAGCCTGAACCAGGAAGGCTGACCTTTAGTGAACGTCAGCTGACCTCTTACCTGTTGAACTCACAGAGCAGTGGTTATATGTTTCAGAAAACACAACCTCCGCAAACTAAGATGTATACACGCTTTGAGCACACTGTGTGTGTGTGTACACAGCTGGAGGAGTTACACTGTGTGTGTGTGTGTGTGTGTGTTCACAGCTGGAGGAGTTACACTGTGTGTGTGTGTGTGTTCACAGCTGGAGGAGTTACTGTGTGTGTGTGTGTGTGTGTGTGTGTGTGTGTGTTTACAGCTGGAGGAGTTACATTGTGTGTGTGTGTGTGTGTTTACAGCTGGAGGAGTTACAATGTGTGTGTGTGTGTGTGTGTGTGTTTACAGCTGGAGGAGTTACACTGTGTGTGTGTGTGTTTACAGCTGGAGGAGTTACACTGTGTGTGTGTGTGTGTGTTTACAGCTGGAGGAGTTACACTGTGTGTGTGTGTTTACAGCTGGAGGAGTTACACTGTGTGTGTGTGTGTGTGTTTACAGCTGGAGGAGTTACACTGTGTGTGTGTGTGTGTGTGTGTTTACAGCTGGAGGAGTTACACTGTGTGTGTGTGTGTGTGTGTGTGTGTGTGTGTGTGTGTTTACAGCTGGAGGTGTTACACTGTGTGTGTGTGTGTGTGTGTGTGTGTTTACAGCTGGAGGTGTTACACTGTGTGTGTGTGTGTGTGTGTGTGTTTACAGCTGGAGGTGTCCACCACAGACTTCGGGGGGGTTCTGGTGGAGGGTCCGGCCGTCCTGCTGGTGACGGTGATCGACCAGAATGACAACAGACCCATGTTCAGGGACATGCGTTACACCGGAGAGGTCCTGGAGGGCTCGCCAACAGGTAGGGCCAGTCCACGCTCCTCCTTCTTCCTCTTCCTCTTCTCCTTCCTCTTCTCCTGCTCCTCCTTCTTCCTCTTCCTCTTCTCCTTCCTCTTCTCCTGCTCCTCCTTCTTCCTCTTCCTCTTCTCCTTCCTCTTCTCCTGCTCCTCCTTCTTCCTCTTCCTCTTCTCCTTCCTCTTCTCCTGCTCCTTCTTCTTCCTCTTCCTCTTCTCCTTCCTCTTCTCCTGCTCCTTCTTCTTCCTCTCCCTCTTCTCCTTCCTCTTCTCCTGCTCCTCCTTCTTCCTCTTCCTCTTCCTCTTCTCCTGCTCCTCCTTCTTCCTCTTCCTCTTCTCCTTCCTCTTCTCCTGCTCCTCCTTCTTCCTCTTCCTCTTCTCCTTCCTCTTCTCCTGCTCCTCCTTCTTCCTCTTCCTCTTCTCCTTCCTCTTCTCCTGCTCCTTCTTCTTCCTCTTTCTCTCTCTTCTTCCTCGTCCTCTCCTTCCTCTTCTCCTGCTCCTCCTTCTTCCTCTTCCTCTTCTCCTTCCTCTTCTCCTGCTCCTTCTTCTTCCTCTCCCTCTTCTCTCTCGTCCTCTTCTTCGTCTTCTTCGAGTGGGTTTACGTCCCAGGCTCTGGTGAAGAATGAGGACGATCTCCCTGTCCTGTGTAATCGCTGGATGGTCCTGCATGTTTGGTGCCAGATGAATACTGAGTGCCTGTAATAGCAGCGATAAAGCCGGGTCTTTTGTGCTCCTAGGAATCTAACAACCGCAACACAATTATTGCATTTTCCTTCAAATGGATCTCCTGTAGATAGATATACAAACACCTATTTCACCAGCCGTGGGGATGTGTGCTTTCAAAAGGAGTTTGAACAACAATGCCATTCTGGGGAATACAACAGGAGATGGCTCCTTTTCTACATTCCAACCAGATCATCTTTGTGCCAAGCCGTCCTTTTCATTCATCATGTATTTCAAGTCATTCAACATTAATCACGATTAAGATTTGTTGGTGGGATAGACGCAGGATGTTAACGTTAGTGATGTTGAAATGCATTTAGTAACTGTACATTACACGTCAACATTCTTTCCTCTTAAAGAACTCAAGATATGCTATACTACACTGCCATATCATACTCTATACTACTATATACTATTTCAGTTTCTTCTTAGTTATTCTTTCAGTTCAAACTCATCGGTTCACGCATATGTTGGTACAAATATCTTGCTGCAGAAAGTCTGTATGTCTGCACATCTGATGGTTACATGAACTATCTGCTCATGTATTCTACATCTGATGGTTACATGAACTATCTGCTCATGTATTCTACATTTGATGGTTACATGAACTATCTGCTCATGTATTCTACATCTGATGGTTACATGAACTATCTGCTCATGTATTCTACATCTGATGGTTACATGAACTATCTGCTCATGTATTCTACATCTGATGGTTACATGAACTATCTGCTCAAGTATTCTACATCTGATGGTTACATGAACTATCTGCTCATGTATTCTACATCTGATGGTTACATGAACTATCTGCTCAAGTATTCTACATCTGATGGGTACATGAACATTTTGCTGCAGTATTCTACATTGCTCTTCGCTGTCTCAGTGAGGGCAGGAGAGACCTGATGTTCTACTTCA
>JACYXH010000705.1:2180000-2190000 GCA_026745465.1 Lota lota | reverse complement strand
CGGCTCATCCGTGTTGCCGTCGGTAGGCCTCTCTTGTAGCTCAGTTAAAGCCTGAATCAGACTCCATGACCGTGCAGAACCACCACACACCACCAGCAGGGTCACAGCCAATCACAACTCCCAGTGGGCTCGTTGATATGCGTCTTGTTGTCTGTTCCCGCGGGACAGCCATTGATTTAGCCCTCGTCTCCAGGATTAGCAGGCCGGCGCTCACCCCACTGAGAGGCCAGATTGCATTCTAAATGGCCAGCACTTTCAGCCATTTGATCGCAATATCTGCGAATAAGGCTTTATTTTGATACGTTAGCGGCTGTGGTGGGGGTAAATGATTTGACTCCCTCACGCAGATTATGTGGCGTCATTCAAAAGATGAATAACATTGGCAATCCTCTTTTTCCCTCTTTCTCTCTCTCCCTCTCTCCCCCTCTCTCTCGGGGTGACACGGTGTCTTCTGCACATGCTCCGCCCGACTCATTCAAGACACACCAGCCGCTGTCTGAAGACTAGCTTCTCCCGTTTCTAGGCAACACAGTACGTCTTAAGGGTAAATTTTTCCTGACTGTAACTGGGTTTTAAAGCAGAACCTTCATCTGGGATCACCAGACCTGCTGTCCCGGTCCGGTCTCCACCCTCTGGGTCCTTGTGTTACTCCTTCTAGTTGTATCAGCAGATGCTTGATCCGAAGAAGCTCACTGTCTTCATGATTTGAACCAGCAGGTGGTGGTTCAAGCCAAGAGCCTGCGGCCCGGGGGCCAAACCCCCTCCTGCTAGAATAGCCTCCCATCTTGTCTCCTATCGTTGTTTTACATTCTGCTGTACAGTTAGAAAAATGAATGTTCAGACACCTTGGGTTGGTGTTGAGCTGAGTTTTTCATTTCATTTCAGGAGCTGATCTAGTCTTTCTATGAGTTTGTAAACTAGGCTGTATGAATAGTTATAATCGTCCCCATCGTTATCACTATACCATAGCCACCCTCAGGTTTGCTCTTGGATCTGGAAAAAGAACACTGGTGTTCAATGAGCACACACTCTGCACAGTAAAACAGCCTTTGTGTCTAACAAAAGGTTGTTGGACACAAGTAGTTGTTGAGTAAAGTTGAGTAAAGCCAAACTTTAAAATGAATGGATTTGGTTTCACTGCTTGGTGAAGAACCACTACTTTGTGGATTCATTTCGGTCGGTGGCTGGTTGGGTTCTGCCAACAAATCCACTGTCTCACTTGTGACTTCACACAGTTTGTCTGGGGACACGGTAAGGTGAGAGGACTCCCGTGGACGGTGTTGACACGCAGGCCGACAGATTGGAATAAGACTGTGATGGGAGCAGACTATTTGTTCAGTGTCAGAGATCAGCTTCCTCTTCTGATCCGCCTGTCAATTCCACCTGCGTCCCGACACAACGGCCCAGACGCAGAGTCAACATCATCTAGCAGGCTCTGCCTTTTATACCTCGCTGACTCTCCCTATCTCTCTCCTCCCTCTCTCTCCTCTCCCTCTGTCTGCTCTCTGCCCTCTCCTCTCTGTTCTCTCCTCTCCCCCTCTCTCCCTCTCTTCATCTCTCCTCTCTCCCCCTCTCTCTCTCTCTCTCCTCTGTTCTCTCATCTCCCCCTATCTCACTCTCTCCTCTCTGTTCTCTCATCTCCCCCTCTCTCACTCTCTCCCTCTCACCTTTCCCCATGTATCTCTTACTTCCCCTTTCTGTACACTCCCTTCCCTCCATCTCCTTCTCTCTCTCACTCCTCTCTATCTTTCAATCCCTCAGTCTATGCCTCTCCCTCTGCCCTTCTCTCTCTCTCTCTCTCTCTCTCTCTCTCTCTGTCTCTGTCTCTGTCTCTGTCTCTCTCTCTCTCTCTCTCTCTCTCTCTCTCTCTCTCTCTCTCTCTCTCTCTCTCTCTCTCTCTCTCTCTCTCTCTCTCTCTCTCTCTCTCTCTCTCTCTCTCTCTCTCTCTCTCTCTCTCTCTCTCTCTCTCTCTCTTCCCTCCAGGGCTGTGTGTCCGCCCATGCTCTCCTGCTCTGAGGAGCTCAGCTGGCAGCCAGGAGACCGATGTTCTGGACCTCTTTGATTGAGTATCGATTGGGAACAGTACGACAAGCACAGGGGCGACAAAGTTCTCTCCCATCAGAAGTGATGCGGACAGGCGTCCTCTGTACTTTCTGGTGTTTTAATCGCTCTCCGGGTTTCACCCGATGCTGACGGCTCCAGATCGTCTGAGAGGACTGATATTAACGTGGTGGGGACGGCTGATCACAGCCAAACACCCGGGCTTTCAGTGCCGTTGGTGAGGTGGGGGGGTAGCTGCTAGGAGCAGAACCACCTGAGGCCCGGATCAGAACTGGTTCTAACAGCTGGCTGCTTTGGGAACCAAGCTGCTTAATGCCGCCAGCGCCCTGAAAGTTGAGAAATGTAAACTCTTGTAAAAGCGCCCAGCGTCATTATAGGTTTAGATGTTCCATGGTAATGGTTTAGATGTTCCATGGTAATGGTTTAGATGTTCCATGGTAATGGTTTAGATGTTCCATGGTAATGGTTTAGATGTTCCATGGTAATGGTTTAGATGTTCCATGGTAATGGTTTAGATGTTCCATGGTAATGGTTTAGATGTTCCATGGTAATGGTTTAGATGTTCCATGGTAATGGTTTAGATGTTCCATGGTAATGGTTTAGATGTTCCATGATGGTAGGTTTAGATGTACCATGGTTGTATGCCTCACAGCCTCCTCCTGCCTCACAGCCTCCTCCTGCCTCACAGCCTCCTCCTGTCTCACAGCCTCCTCTGTCTCACAGCCTCCTCCTGTCTCACAGCCTCCTCTGTCTCACAGCCTCCTCCTGTCTCACAGCCTCCTCCTGTCTTACAGCCTCCTCTGCCTCACAGCCTCCTCCTGCCTCACAGCCTCCTCCTGTCTCACAGCCTCCTCTAGTTCACAGCCTCCTCTGCCTCACAGCCTCCTCTGTCTCACAGCCTTCCTCTGCCTCACAGCCTCCTCCTGCCTCACAGCCCGCTCTGTCTCACAGCCTCCTCCTGTCTCAGCCTCCTCTGTCTCACAGCCTCCTCCTGCCTCACAGCCTCCTCGGTCTCACAGCCTCCTCCTGTCTCACAGCCTCCTCCTGTCTCACAGCCTCCTCTGCCTCACAGCCTCCTCCTGTCTCACAGCCTCCTCCTGCCTCACAGCCTCCTCCTGTCTCACAGCCTCCTCTAGTTCACAGCCTCCTCTGCCTCACAGCCTCCTCCTGTCTCACAGCCTCCTCCTGTCTCACAGCCTCCTCCTGTCTCAGCCTCCTCTGTCTCACAGCCTCCTCCTGCCTCACAGCCTCCTCCTGTCTCACAGCCTCCTCTAGTTCACAGCCTCCTCTGCCTCACAGCCTCCTCCTGTCTCACAGCCTCCTCTAGTTCACAGCCTCCTCTGCCTCACAGCCTCCTCCTGTCTCACAGCCTCCTCTAGTTCACAGCCTCCTCTGCCTCACAGCCTCCTCCTGTCTCACAGCCTCCTCTAGTTCACAGCCTCCTCTAGTTCACAGCCTCCTCTGTCTCACAGCCTCCTCCTGTCTCACAGCCTCCTCTAGTTCACAGCCTCCTCTAGTTCACAGCCTCCTCTGCCTCACAGCCTCCTCCTGTCTCACAGCCCGCTCCGTGTTCTGTCTCACCCTCCATGTGGGTCATTTCATAGGATCAGGACGGTGCTGAAGAAAGAGTGGATGATTGTGTAGCTGTAGGTGTATTTAGATCGGAAAAAACTCCCTGCTTATGATTCTAACAGAAAGGTTAGCAGCCCATAATAAGGCTTCAAACGCAGGTTAGCATAGGATACTCAGAATGTTAGGGCACTTAAAGGGTTAGGGTTGGGTTGGGTTGTTAGGGTACTTATAACTTAGCATACTACTTAATGTTGTGGTCTACTTAATATGTTAGGGTCTTAATGAGTTAGCATACTACTTAATGTTAGTATATAGGTTCTTAATAAGCTGGCAAACTAAGAAGAATAAGAATACTACAAGTTTGTCCACTTATTATCTTAGGATCTTAATAAGTCAGCATACTACTCAATATGTTATTATGAAGGACCTTAAATAGTCAGCATAATGCTTAGTATATTACTATGAAGGGTCTTAAATAGTTAGCGTACTACTAGGTATGTTAGTCGTTGTATGTATGTTGATAAGTTAGCTCATGCAGGCTATGTTGTGCTACTTCATGTATTAAGGTGCTTGGTTAGCTGCAGTATAGCTCTCTACCACCACTCAACCAGCAAATCTTTTATTCAATTGCTTTGTTTTATGTTATATTTTAGTCTTATGGACCCTGTGTGGCCGTAAACGACAGGAGCTGAACACATATTGAATCTATAAGAGAAATGATGTTTGTTTGCTGTGTGAGTAAATGGAAAAATAGATTTAGATCCTTGGCTATTTCTTTTCATTTCATTTAGATTTTCTGTGTGACAGTTTGAGAAATGGCGCTGAAGCGAATGGGGGGGAATATAGAACATGTTTCCCTGAAGCGGGGAAGAAAATGCATTTTTCTGCGTTAATATATCAGGAAAACATCCGTTTGTTTGGTCCCAGGAGTCAGCACACGCGCTGAATTCCCGCTGCAGGCCCACAGGGAGAGGCTTCTAATTGCCTTCATGAAGGCGTTCATGGTCTCCACATCGACTCACTGAAATCGATGTGGAAGTCCCTGACGCACTTTTATTTCTAGAAAATGAATATTGACTGATGGAAACAGCAAATACGTGTTACTGCCACTACCTAATGTGTCTCTCAAACCCTAATGTAGGGCTTTCTAAAGCCTGTTCACCTGGATTTAGGGTTAGGGTTACCCAAACCCTAATGTAGGGCTTTCTAAAGCCTCTTCACGTGGATTTAGGGTTAGGGTTACCCAAACCCTAATGTAGGGCTTTCTAAAGCCTCTTCACGTGGATTTAGGGTTAGGGTTAAAAGCGAATGTGTATCTTTCATAAAAAAACACTACCAAATATATATATATACAGTATATATATATATGTTTTGTTCCAAAGGAACGTGATTCCTGGTAATATATAGTCATATGATGACTTGAATCAATATCTGCTCTCTGTTTCTATAATGACTGGACAAGCCGTTGTACCACTCAGTCCTCCTCCAAGTCCAACATTAGCCTGAAAGAGCATGCTACTCTGTGCACTGCAACCTTCTCTGACGCGCGCGTATACATGCACGTATATGTGTGACTGTGTGTGCGCTAGCGTGTGTGTGTGTGTGTGTGTGCACATGTCCTCACATGTTTTTGTCTGCATGTGTGTGCGTGTGTGTGTACTGGCATGTTTTTGTCTGCGCGTGTGTGTGTGTGTGTCTTTGTTCATGAATATGCATGTATATGTGTGTGTTTGTGTTCATCTACATTGTGGAAAGTTTCCTGAAACACACGGATTACTGCGTCTTGCATCACTCTTTGTCATCCAATCAGCGCAGGTTATAACGTCACCCGTACTAGAGAGACCCTGGTGGCACGAGGAACAGGAACCAAGGAATGGTTCCCTTCCTCCATGCTGCCACAGTGCTCTCGAGCAGAACTGCTCCTGGTGTGTGTGTGTCATCTTGTACTGTATATAGCATTAGTATGTAGGGACCATATAGTCAATAGTCTATTTATTTAGTATACTATAATATAGTATGTAGTTGAGTGACATGTTATCTTTGAGTGACATGTTATATCTAACGTACTCTATCATGATGAGAACTTAGTCCTTGATGGATGTGTGTGTGTGTGTGTGTGTGTGTGTGTGTGTGTGTGTGTGTGTGTGTGTGTGTGTGTGTGTGTGTGTGTGTGTGTGTAGCACATCAGAACATCTACACCTAATTTACGCCATGCATTTGCAGCAAGAAATCATTTGGATGAGAAACGTATAATATTATATATATATTGTAGTATAATGTAATATTTTCCAGTCAATACATCTCATATTTCATCCATTAGACACCTAGCCCACGGCCTGGAGCCCAGCAAGCCAGTACAGGCAATCAAACAGCCAGTCAGCCAGTACAGTCAGTCAGCCAGTCAGTCAGCCAGTACAGTCAGTCAGCCTGTACAGGCAGTCAGTCAGCCAGTCAGCCAGTACAGTCAGTCAGCCAGTCAGTCAGTCAGCCAGTACAGTCAGTCAGCCAGTACAGGCAGTCAGTCAGCCAGTCAGTCAGTCAGCCAGTACAGTCAGTCAGCCAGTCAGTCAGCCAACCAGTCAGCCAGTCACCCAGCCAGCCAGTCAGCCAGTCAGCCTGTGGGGGTCAGGTAACCCTTCTGGGTCTCCTGGTCCTGGAGGCTGGAGGTGGCGGAGCTCCTCTCAGAGACGTGTACCTTCACGTCCGGGCCGACACTCCCAGCGGCTCCAGGAGCAGCACGTGCACGTGCGTGGGCGTCACGTGCACGTGCGTGGGCGTCACGTGCACGCTCGCCTTGCGTTGCGTTGCATCAGGAGACACGCTCCACATGAGCTGACTGAGATTCTGGAGATTTCACTGGATTCTGTTTATAGTTAGTACTTAGTATAGTTCGTTTCTTTTTCACCTGTTAGTTTATTTTCATAAAATCGTTCAATGTTTATGTGTTAGTGTATTGTCATGTATTCGTTTATTTTCATGAATCAGTTGGTTTCTATGTTCGTTTATTTGTCATGGATAAATTAATTTCTATGTTCATTTATTTGTCTATTGTTTATTTGTCCGGCTCGTTGAATTCTTCAGTCTCAGAGCAGTTGGTCCCAGGTCCTCTGTGTCCTAGCCTGGTCTGGGTCCTAGCCTGGTCTGGGTCCTAGCCTGGTCTGGGTCCTAGCCTGGTCTGGGTCCTAGCCTGGTCTGGGTCCTAGCGTGGTCTGGGTCCTAGCGTGGTCTGGGTCCTAGCCTGGTCTGGGTCCTAGCCTGGTCTGGGTCCTAGCCTGGTCTGGGTCCTAGCCTGGTCTGGGTCCTAGCCTGGTCTGGGTCCTAGCCTGGTCTGGGTCCTAGCCTGGTCTGGGTCCTAGCCTGGTCTGGGTCCTAGCCTGGTCTGGGTCCTAGCGTGGTCTGGGTCCTAGCCTGGTCTGGGTCCTAGCCTGGTCTGTGTCCTAGCCTGGTCTGGGTCCTAGCCTGGTCTGGGTCCTAGCCTGGTCTGGGTCCTAGCCTGGTCTGGGTCCTAGCCTGGTCTGGGTCCTAGCCTGGTCTGGGTCCTAGCCTGGTCTGTGTCCTAGCATGAAGGAAGAACATATCTATGTAGCATATAATGAGAAACTGTGTGTGTGTGTGTGTGTGTGTGTGTGTGTGTGTGTGTGTGTGTGTGTGTGTGTGTGTGTGTGTGTGTGTGTGTGTGTGTGTGTGTGTGTGTGTGTGTGTGTGTGTGTGTGTGTGTGTGTGTGTGTGTGTGTGTGTGTGTGTGTGTGTGTGTGTGCGTGTGTGCGTGTGTGCGTGCGTGCGTGCGTGCGTGCGTGCGTGTGTGTGCGTGTGTGCATGCGCGTGTGTGTGCGTGAAGAGGTAGAATGAGGTAGAATGAAGCCACCACTGTGCATCATTGTTCCCTGCTCATTGTCTCTGATGGTCTCTGTTGTGACTTCTGCTGCCATCTCGCCACAACTTTTCTAGTATTTCCTTGCAAATTCATTTTTCAAGATGCAAGTTACAGATTTGCCGCTTGCTTCACATGAAAAATACCCGGGCGTTTAGCAGACACGAGAGCTGTCTGAGGAATCCTGTTCTCTCTCTCTCACTCTCCAAACAGTCCTGGTCTTCTTCTGGGTGTCCTGTGTTACCAAAGAACAGAACAACATATGGGCCATAGCTATCATCCACATTCTAGATATTATAGACGGTCGAGGCACTCATTATTAACACGCTGCATTATGGAAACTAGACATGAATATGATGACACATCTTCCCTCCAGCACAACAGGCCAGAGACACAAGAGATGGATGGTTTAAAAGCTTCCTGCTGTCTCATTACGTTCAGGTCGATTGCCTCCACATCCCAACAAGATGAATTATACATTATTGACATGTAAGCTCTGGCCCTCAGACACACTGTTTATTAGGGCCTCCTGCCAAACCATTAATCCCCCTCGGTCAGGGTGTGAGGACGTCAGCAGACCCCAGGTCTGTGACGTTGGGAACCATTAATCCCCCTCGGTCAGGGTGTGAGGACGTCAGCAGACCCCAGGTCTGTGACGTTGGGAACCATTAATCATACTCGGTCAGGGTGTGAGGACGTCAGCAGACCCCAGGTCTGGGTCTCATGTAATATTAAAGAGACAGCACCTTGATGGGGGCCATATATTGGTCGATAAATTCAGCATTTTAATAATGTACACACCCTACAGACCCTCATATTTAGGATTCGCATGTGGTTAAATCCCGTGCCTTGTTGACTGTGAGGAAGTAGTGTAATAAAGTTTATTCAGCAGTGTACCGGGTCTCAGGGTGTCCCTCAGGGTGTCCCTCAGGGTGTCCCTCAGGGTGTCCCTCAGGGTGTCCCTCCAGGTGTCCCTCAGGGTGTCCCTCCAGGGTGTCCCTCAGGGTGTCCCTCAGGGTGTCCCTCAGGGTGTCCCTCAGGGTGTCCCTCCCTCCAGGGTGTCCCTCAGGGTGTCCCTCAGGGTGTCCCTCCAGCTCACAACAACACACCGGGGAAATGGAGAGACACCATTTTGTACGTCAAACTTTGTGTTTCCGGCCGCTGCCCTTCCACACTAAAACCTCAATGTTTCAGTTCATCTTCTCCATGCGCCCAGATCACTTCATCAACACTTTGAAATGTCTCCCCTTGGAAGGGTGTCTGTGATAGGCTGTCTGTAGAAGGGTGTCTGTGATAGGCTGTCTGTAGAAGGGTGTCTGTGATAGGCTGTCTGTAGAAGGGTGTCTGTGATAGGCTGTCTGTAGAAGGGTGTCTGTGATAGGCTGTCTGTAGAAGGGTGTCTGTGATAGGCTGTCTGTAGAAGGGTGTCTGTGATAGGGTGTCTGTGATAGGGTCTGTGATTCAGTCTGCTAGAGCAGACTGAGGTTGTGAGTTTGATTCTTGGTCCTAGAAGACACCGATGAGGAGTATTTGGGCAAGGCAGTGCTCTGAGCAGCTGTTTGAATCCTCAAGGTTAACACCAGGGTCACTGTATGTGTGCAGGTCAAAGGTCGTTATGAGACACCTTAATAACACTAAATGTCAGGTACAATCTTTAATTGGATAACTTGGTATGAAGATGGCTTTCAAATGTTAACATTCCTCCTCTGGAAGTCTTGGACACTTTTACACTCTCCTCCTCTCCTCTCTCCTCCTCCTCCTCTCCTAGCCCCCTCCCTTCCTTCACGCGTTGCGAGGACAGAACTAGAGGCAGACAGAACTAGAGGCAGACAGAACTAGAGGCAGACAGAACGAGAGGCAGACAGAACTAGGGGCAGACAGAACTAGAGGCAGACAGAACGAGAGGCAGACAGAACGAGAGGCAGACAGAACTAGAGGCAGACAGAACTAGGGGCAGACAGAACGAGAGGCAGACAGAACTAGGGGCAGACAGAACGAGAGGCAGACAGAACTAGAGGCAGACAGAACGAGAGGCAGACAGAACGAGAGGCAGACAGAACTAGAGGCAGACAGAACTAGAGGCAGACAGAACGAGAGGCAGACAGAACTAGGGGCAGACAGAACTAGGGGCAGACAGAACGAGAGGCAGACAGAACGAGAGGCAGACAGAACTAGAGGCAGACAGAACGAGGGGCAGACAGAACTAGGGGCAGACAGAACTAGGGGCAGACAGAACGAGAGGCAGACAGAACGAGAGGCAGACAGAACGAGGGGCAGACAGAACGAGAGGCAGACAGAACGAGAGGCAGACAGAACGAGAGGCAGACAGAACGAGGGGCAGACAGAACGAGAGGCAGACAGAACGAGAGGCAGACAGAACGAGAGGCAGACAGAACGAGGGGCAGACAGAACTAGGGGCAGACAGAACTAGGGGCAGACAAAACGAGAGGCAGACAGAACTAGAGGCAGACAGAACGAGGGGCAGACAGAACGAGA
>JACYXH010000705.1:2165000-2172500 GCA_026745465.1 Lota lota | reverse complement strand
TGTGTCTAGGTTCCTATTGGTGGACTGACCAGGTGTGTGTGTCTAGGTTCCTGTTGGTGGACTGACCAGGTGTGTGTGTGTGTCTAGGTTCCTATTGGTGGACTGACCAGGTGTGTGTGTCTAGGTTCCTATTGGCTGGACTGACCAGGTGTGTGTGTGTCTAGGTTCCTATTGGTGGACTGACCAGGTGTGTGTGTGTCTAGGTTCCTATTGGTGGACTGACCAGGTGTGTGTGTGTGTCTAGGTTCCTATTGGCTGGACTGACCAGGTGTGTGTGTGTCTAGGTTCCTATTGGTGGACTGACCAGGTGTGTGTGTGTCTAGGGACGACGGTGATGACGATGACGGCCCGCGACGCAGACGACCCTCTGACAGAGAACGCCGTGCTGCGCTACAACATCGCCAGACAGTCGCCCGACAAACCGTCACCCAACATGTTCTACATCGACCCGGAGAGGGGAGACATCGTCACCGTCATCTCCCCTTCGCTGCTGGACAGAGAGGTACATCTATCTGTTCTATATCTATTATACTGTACCTACGCTCTACATCTGTACTACAGCCTAGATACTCTATCTGTTCTATATCTATTATACTGTATCTATGCTCTACATCACACTCTATCTGTTCTATATCTATTATACTGTATCTATGCTCTACATCTGTACTACAGCCTAGATACTCTATCTGTTCTATATCTATTATACTGTATCTATGCTCTACATCTGTACTACAGCCTAGATAGACCGCAGGGCGGTTAATAGAGCAACGAGCGCAAGTCGGTTAATAGAGCGACGATCGCAGGACGGTTAATAGAGCGCCGAGCGCAGGGCGGTTAATAGAGCGATGACCGCAGGGCGGGTAATAGAGCGACGATCGCAGGACGGTTAATAGAGCGCCGAGCGGTTAATAGAGCGATGACCGCAGGACGGTTAATAGAGCGACGATCGCAGGACGGTTAATAGAGTGCCGAGCGCAGGGCGGTTGATAGAGCGATGACCGATGGGCGGTTAATAGAGCGCCGAGCGCAGGGCGCTTAATAGAGCGACGAGTGCAGGACAGATAGATTCCCAGCTCTGCTGCCCAGCAGCGTTCAGCGTGGTTGTTAGCCGCTGCTGCTCTCTCCTCATTCCTCTCCTCCTCATCCCTCTCCTCCTCCTCTCTCTCCTAATTCCTCTCCTCTCCTCCTCCTCTCTCCTCATTCCTCTCCTCCTCCTCTCTCTCCTAATTCCTCTCCTCCTCCTCTCTCCTCATTCCTCTCCTCCTCCTTTCTCTCCTCTCTCCCCCCACAGTTCCAGGGAGGGGAGACTGAGCCTTCATCTTTAGACGTCAGAAGAGCACATCATAGGAGGACAGGCTTCTCATGGACATTATAAACAGAGGGTTAGGGTTAGAGGTTAGGGTTAGGGTTAGGGTTAGGGTTATGAAGATCACATCATAGGAGGACAGGCTTCTCATGGACATTATAAACAGAGGGTTAGGGTTAGAGGTTAGGGTTAGGGTTAGGGTTAGGGTTATGAAGAGCACATCGTAGGAGGACAGGCTTCTCATGGACATTATAAACAGAGGGTTAGGGTTAGAGGTTAGGGTTATGAAGAGCACATCGTAGGAGGACAGGCTTCTCATGGACATTATAAACAGAGGTTGATAGAATCAGTCTCCCCCCAGAGTTGTGAAAAACAATAGTTGGAGAGGAAAGAATCGCTGGACGACACATCTCAGTTCGTCCGTTTTTCCTTATCTTTCTACCGCTGGTGGATTTGAAAATAACATGTTTGAGGAAGTGCACTGAGAACCACATCCTGTCTGTCCCGTTCTGCCTGCTGTCATGGTTTTAACGAGTGTTGTGAGGGAGGTTCAAAGCCTCAATGTATTACACAGCTGAATGAACTTTGTTTTGAAACCAAAACAAAGTATGAATAGCGTTTCCCCAGCAGCAGTCTGGGAAGCATCTCTGATTCCAGGAGCCGATGTCATGTGAGACGCTCCACTCTTTCCATCGGAAGTCTGTGACTAATCCAGGACGCTTACAGCGGCGCCTGCAGCGAGGTGAACGAGAAGGGATTTATGTTGTTCCACAGCTGGGAACATCTGTCTCTAGCACGTTGAACTGCTTTGGTTCGTGTTACAGAAGCTCTCTCCCTGTTTTGCTAACTATATTACTGGTAATGCGTTGCTCAAGGGCCAAGGAAGAGGAGGGATGTATAATCATGTTAGTCAGTCAGTCCCTGGCTCCAGATGGACCTGCAGAAGGCCTTCACCACGGTCTGAAGCCCCCCCCACACACACACACACACACTTACACAGACACACACCCACACACGCACACACACACACACACACACACATACCTACACACACGCACACACTTAGACACACACACACACCCACACACTTACACAGACACACACCCACACACGCACACACACACACACACACACACCCACACACTTACACACACACACACCCACACACTTACACAGACACACACCCACACACGCACACACACACACACATACCTACACACACGCACACACTTAGACACACACACACACCCACACACTTACACAGACACACACCCACACACTTACACAGACACACACACACACATACCTACACACACGCACACACTTAGACACACACACACACCCACACACTTACACAGACACACACCCACACACGCACACACACACACACACACACACACATACCTACACACACGCACACACTTAGACACACACACACACCCACACACTTACACAGACACACACCCACACACGCACACACACACACACACACACACACACACACATACCTACACACACGCACACACTTAGACACACACACACACACACACTTACACAGACACACACCCACAGACGCACACAGACACACACCCACACACGCACACACACACACACACACACACACACACATACCTACACACACGCACACACTTAGACACACACACACACACACACACACGCACACACACACACCCACACACCCACACACTTACACACACACACACACACACATACACGCACGTGCACGCACACCCCCACCCACACACACACACATACCATACACACACCACACACATACCATACACCACACACGCACACACACGCACATACACGCACATATACACACGCACACACTTACACACACACACGCACACACACACACACACACATACACACGCACATACACGCACACGCACGCACACCCCCACCCACCCACACACACATACCATACATACACCACACACATACCATACACACACACACCACACACATATACATACACACACACCACACACACGCGCACACTCAGCAGACATACAGAAACACACACACACACTCTCACACACACACACACACACACATAGGAAACACACACAAATACACACAAACATGCACACAGCAGACACACACACAGACATACATATGCACTCGCACACAACCACGCACACACACACGTACACATGCACGCATGTACCCACACACACACATCAGACACACACACGCTCAAGTCGCGCACACACAACAGACACAAACCAACAGACACATGCACTCATGCAGACACACACATACTACACACAACTAGTTCATAATTGTTCCCACACACACGAACACACATATGCGCGCATTGCAAGCATTGCAACACAGTCGCACACACACACAAAACTAAAACTAGTTTTCGATTTGTTTGCTTGTTTGTTTTCCATGAATAAAATAACAAATGCACACACACATACACACACACACACACACCAACACATGCTTTTAGATAGTTGTGTGCAGAGAAGGAAAAAGAAAGGTAAATTGATAGAGAATAAAAGAGAGAGAGAGAGAGAGAGAGAGAGCATGGGAGGGAGAGAGTCAGAGAGTGAGAGGGAGAGGACGAGAGAGGGGGGAGAGGAAGAGAGAGGGAATATTCAGAATCTCCTTCAGCCTTTTAAAGTCAAACAGAGATGTGGGTGCGCTTTAAGTCTATTTAGATAGACACCTCATCTCCCCTGGGTACCGGGAGGCAGTCTGCACAAGATTGGAAAATCAATTTTGTCACATCGGAATCAGGTTGATTTTTCCCTCTAGTGCCGTCTCTGAAGCGTAAAATTCTCCCCTGATATGCACATTTATTCTCTCAGCTCTCTGTCTCTCTGTCTCTCTCTGTCTCTCTGTCTCTCTCTCTGTCTCAGCTCTCTGGATCTCAGCTGTCTGTCTCTCTCTCTCTTTCTCTCTCTCTCTCTCTCTCTCTCTCTCTCTCTCTCTCTCTCTCTCTCTCTCTCTCTCTCTCTCTCTCTCTCTCTGTCTCTGTCTCTCTCTCGCTCTCTCTCGCTCTCTCTCTCTGTCTCAGCTGTTTGTGTCTCAGCTGTCTGTCTCTCTCTCTGTCTCAGCGGTCTGTCTCTCTGTCTCAGCGGTCTGTCTCTCTGTCTCTCAGCGGTCTGTCTCTCTGTCTCTCAGCGGTCTGTCTCTCTGTCTCTCAGCGGTCTGTCTCTTTATCCTCCTCTAACACCATCACTCACTCTCACTGCCCCAGGATGCAGGTCTTGTTAATGGACCTATGAATGATTGACAGTCTACTTATACTTATATACTTCACTCCCTTGGCCTAGACTGACACATGCACTACTAATCACCCACATTTTTAATAGAGCGAACACATACACACTCACACTCACACACACACACACACACACACACACACACACACACACACACACACACACACACACACTCACACTCACACTCACACTCACATACATACTCACACGCACACGCACACACACACTCACATACATACTCACACGCACACACACACACACACACACACACACTCACATACATACTCACACTCACATACATGCTCACACGCATACACACACACTCACGCACACACACTCACACACACACACTCACACACACACACACACACACTCACACGCGCACACACACACACACTCTGGAGTAAACACTCTTCCAGTTAAACACCTCCCACGCTTGGACGTCTAACTGAATAACAAGACAGAAGGCTTATGATAAATACATATTGTATAGGAGCTGTACACACACACACACACACACAAACTAACATCCGTGTGTTGATGTGCGTGTGTGTGTGTGTGTGACTAATACAGTCCTATAGGGTGGCAAAAACAAAGAGCACCACTTATTGAATTTGGGAGTTCCTGCCTTTGTGGAGTGACCAATCAGGGAGCTATCACCATGAAGGATAGCCAATCAGTGCAGGACCCTGGTGGCTCCACTTATGACCTGTATTGGTGGAGTGAACATTACACAGCACTTTAGCATTTTATTATCAGCCAATATAGTCAACATCAACCGTTTCAATTGTGTAGGCCGCTTTATGGACATTTTCTGTGTGTGCGTGTGTGTATGTGTGTGTTTGTGGCTGCGTGTTTGTCTGCAAAATAATAGTCTTGGAGAATGAAAGTTGATAAAACCACTTTATCCGCACCATATACTTTGGATCATGTTGCATGTGTCCATTGTATTATAATGAGTCAGGTAGTCATACCTCCCGCCGGTCAGGATGTACAGAAAAGGTATCCGTGGTGGAGGTGTGTGTGTCGCTGTGTCCTGGAGCTCTGTCTTCAGGTAAGCATCTGATTCATGGAGGGGAGGCTGACACGTTGCTGTCATGTAATGACAGCAACGTAACACAATGAAATACAAAAAGATTGCTACTATAACATAACACAATGAAATACTAAAAGATTGCTACTATAACATAACACAATGAAATACAAAAAGATTGCTACTATAACATAACACAATGAAATACAAAAAGATTGCTTCTATAACATAACACAATGCAATACTAAAAGATTGCTACTATAACATAACACAATGCAATACTAAAAGATTCCTACTATAACATAACACAATGAAATACAAAAAGATTGCTTCTATAACATAACACAATGAAATACTAAGATTGCTACTATAACATAACACAATGAAATACTAAAAGATTGCTACTATAACATAACACAATGAAATACTAAAAGATTGCTACTATAACATAACACAATGAAATACTAAAAGATTGCTACTATAACATAACACAATGAAATACTAAAAGATTGCTACTATAACATAACACAATGAAATACTAAAAGATTGCTTCTATAACATAACACAATGAAATACTAAGATTGCTACTATAACATAACACAATGAAATACAAAAAGATTGCTACTATAACATAACACAATGAAATACTAAGATTGCTACTATAACATAACACAATGAAATACTAAAAGATTGCTACTATAACATAACACAATGAAATACTAAAAGATTGCTACTATAACATAACACAATGAAATACTAAAAGATTGCTACTATAACATAACACAATGAAATACTAAAAGATTGCTACTATAACATAACACAATGAAATACTAAAAGATTGCTTCTATAACATAACACAATGAAATACTAAGATTGCTACTATAACATAACACAATGAAATACAAAAAGATTGCTACTATAACATAACACAATGAAATACTAAGATTGCTACTATAACATAACACAATGCAATACTAAAAGATTGCTACTATAACATAACACAATGAAATACTAAAAGATTGCTACTATAACATAACACAATGAAATACTAAAAGATTGCTACTATAACATAACACAATGAAATACTAAAAGATTGCTACTATAACATAACACAATGCAATACTAAAAGATTGCTACTATAACATAACACAATGAAATACTAAAAGATTGCTACTATAACATAACACAATGAAATACTAAAAGATTGCTACTATAACATAACACAATGCAATACTAAAAGATTGCTACTATAACATAACACAATGAAATACTAAAAGATTGCTACTATAACATAACACAATGAAATACTAAAAGATTGCTACTATAACATAACACAATGAAATACTAAAAGATTGCTACTATAACATAACACAATGAAATACTAAAAGATTGCTACTATAACATAACACAATGAAATACTAAAAGATTGCTACCATAACGTGGCATTTGACCACAACAAAACGACACCATGTCCAAGCTGGAGAAAGGGAAATAGGAGCATCGCTGAATGATAAACATGATTAGAATGTAAACACGCGTCACCCAACCTGGGAGTCTGTTATTTGTTATTGACCCCTGGAATATAATATTCCAGTTATAATACAGTTCCTACTACACCCTCCGTGGAAGTCATGCGGTTTCTTTGGAGCAGCAGTGTGGTTATGTTCAGGCGAGAGGAAAAATGGTCTTCATTCTTCAGCGCGTACGTGTGTGTGTGTGTGTGTGTGTGTGTGTGTGTGTGTGTGTGTGTGTGTGTGTGTGGAGTGAGTGTGTGTGTGTGTGTGTGTGTGTGTGTGTGGAGTGAGTGTGTGTGTGTGTGGAGCGTGTGTGTGTGTGTAGAGCGTGTGTCTGTGTGTGTGTGTGTGTGTGTGTGGAGCGTGTGTGTGTGTGTGGAGCGT
>JACYXH010000705.1:2145000-2160000 GCA_026745465.1 Lota lota | reverse complement strand
TGCCTCTTTAAATAATACATTAAGTTGTAAATGGACTGCCTTTATGCAGCGCTTTCCTGACCTGTGGCCACTCAAAAGCACTTTACAACCCATGCCTAGCACTCCCTCACACACCGACGGCGCTGTGCAAGGCGACAGCCAGCTGGTCGGCAGCAGATAGGGGGAGCTGACTCGCTCAGGGACATCTCCACACTTATCTAGGGAGGAGCCGGGGATTGAACCAGCAACCTTTGCCATACAACTTGCTGTACCTCCTGAGCTGCTGCCTTACATCTGCAGGTTATCCATTAGCGTGCAGAGGCTCGTAGCTCGTAGCTCGTAGCTCGTTCAGGGGTCTTCAGGCTCTCGTTTCTCTGTTCCTTTCATGTGTGTGAAAAGGAGGAGAGGGTGTTTGATGTGCAGGTAAAGAGGAACGAGGGATTAGGGGTGAGCCTCCACAGAGCCTAATTGGAGGGCCATTAGGACATTGTCATGATCCTTATTTAAAACCTGGAAAGCAGACATTTTGCAGAGGCTGCTTGCTCCCTCACATGCTAATAGGTCTGGGTTCCAGGTCCCGCCGTACGTCCATATAGGGTCACTAGGATGTAGATCCACAGGATGTAGATCCATACATCTATAGATCTACAGATCTACAGCCTCTCTAACCACATGCCTGGAAGGAGGTCAAATAGTCCTTAATCTACAGAAAAGACTGTCTGTTCTTCACAACATCATCAATACCCAACAGATGACCTGTGTGTAGCCTCTCTGTCTGAGGTGGGACAGCTATTTTAAGACCTGCTGACTCTGCATATTGATGAGTTGGTAGAATCAATCAGAGTGAAGGATGAGGAGGGACGACTGGATGAAGCTGTGGTCGGCTTGCTGCTCCTCGCAGTGCGACAGGGAGAGGACGTGAATGGCCTATCCAAGCAGCCAGCCCTCCTGCCTCCCCCACTCCCTCCTGCCTCCCCCGCTCCCTCCTGCCTCCCCCGCTCCCTCCTGCCTCCCCCACTCCCTCCTGCCTCCTCTGCTCCCTCCTGCCTCCCCCACTCCCTCCTGCCTCCCCCACACACCCTCCTGCCTCCCCCGCTCCCTCCTGCCTCCCCCACTCCCTCCTGCCTCCTCTGCTCCCTCCTGCCTCCCCCACTCCCTCCTGCCTCCCCCACACACCCTCCTGCCTCCCCCGCTCCCTCCTGCCTCCTCTGCTCCCTCCTGCCTCCCCCGCTCCCTCCTGCCTCCCCCACTCCCTCCTGCCTCCTCCGCTCCCTCCTGCCTCCTCTGCTCCCTCCTGCCTCCTCCGCTCCCTCCTGCCTCCCCCGCTCCCTCCTGCCTCCCCCACTCCCTCCTGCCTCCTCCGCTCCCTCCTGCCTCCCCCGCTCCCTCCTGCCTCCCCCCGCTCCCTCCTGCCTCCCCCACTCCCTCCTGCCTCCTCCGCTCCCTCCTGCCTCCCCCGCTCCCTCCTGCCTCCCCCACTCCCTCCTGCCTCCTCCGCTCCCTCCTGCCTCCCCACTCCCTCCTGCCTCCCCCACTCCCTCCTGCCTCCCCCGCTCCCTCCTGCCTCCCCCACTCCCTCCTGCCTCCTCTGCTCCCTCCTGCCTCCCCCACACCCTCCTGCCTCCCCCACTCCCTCCTGCCTCCCCCACACCCTCCTGCTTCCCCACACCCAGTACTAACCACTATACATTAGTAGCAGTAGTACTAACCACTATACATTAGTAGTAGTAGTACTAACCACTATACACTAGTAGTAGTAGTACTAACCACTATACATTAGTAGCAGTAGTACTAACCACTATACACTAGTAGTAGTAGTACTAACCACTATACATTAGTAGCAGTAGTACTAACCACTATACATTAGTAGTAGTAGTACTAACCACTATACATTAGTAGTAGTAGTACTAACCACTATACTTTAGTAGTAGTAGTACTAACCACTATACATTAGTAGTAGTAGTACTAACCACTATACATTAGTAGTAGTAGTACTAACCACTATACATTAGTAGTAGTAGTACTAACCACTATACATTAGTAGCAGTAGTACTAACCACTATACATTAGTAGTAGTAGTACTAACCACTATACTTTAGTAGTAGTAGTACTAACCACTATACATTAGTAGTAGTAGTACTAACCACTATACATTAGTAGCAGTAGTACTAACCACTATACATTAGTAGTAGTAGTAGTACTAACCACTATACATTAGTAGTAGTAGTACTAACCACTATACATTAGTAGCAGTAGTACTAACCACTATACATTAGTAGTAGTAGTAGTACTAACCACTATACATTAGTAGTAGTAGTACTAACCACTATACATTAGTAGTAGTAGTACTAACCACTATACATTAGTAGCAGTAGTACTAACCACTATACATTAGTAGTAGTAGTAGTACTAACCACTATACATTAGTAGTAGTAGTACTAACCACTATACATTAGTAGTAGTAGTACTAACCACTATACATTAGTAGCAGTAGTACTAACCACTATACATTAGTAGTAGTAGTACTAACCACTATACACTAGTAGTAGTAGTACTAACCACTATACATTAGTAGTAGTAGTACTAACCACTATACATTAGTAGTAGTAGTACTAACCACTATACATTAGTAGTAGTAGTACTAACCACTATACATTAGTAGTAGTAGTACTAACCACTATACATTAGTAGTAGTAGTAGTACTAACCACTATACATTAGTAGTAGTAGTACTAACACTATACATTAGTAGTAGTAGTACTAACCACTATACACTAGTAGCAGTAGTACTAACCACTATACATTAGTAGTAGTAGTACTAACCACTATACATTAGTAGTAGTAGTACTAACCACTATACATTAGTAGTAGTAGTACTAACCACTATACACTAGTAGTAGTAGTACTAACCACTATACACTAGTAGTAGTAGTACTAACCACTATACATTAGTAGTAGTAGTACTAACCACTATACATTAGTAGCAGTAGTACTAACCACTATACATAGTAGTAGTAGTACTAACCACTATACATTAGTAGTAGTAGTACTAACCACTATACATTAGTAGCAGTAGTACTAACCACTATACATTAGTAGTAGTAGTACTAACCACTATACACTAGTAGTAGTAGTAGTACTAACCACTATACATTAGTAGCAGTAGTACTAACCACTATACATTAGTAGCAGTAGTACTAACCACTATACATTAGTAGTAGTAGTACTAACCACTATACATTAGTAGTAGTAGTACTAACCACTATACATTAGTAGTAGTAGTACTAACCACTATACATTAGTAGTAGTAGTACTAACCACTATACATTAGTAGTAGTAGTACTAACCACTATACATAGTAGTAGTAGTAGTACTAACCACTATACATTAGTAGTAGTAGTACTAACCACTATACATTAGTAGTAGTAGTACTAACCACTATACATTAGTAGTAGTAGTACTAACCACTATACATTAGTAGTAGTAGTACTAACCACTATACATTAGTAGTAGTAGTACTAACCACTATACATTAGTAGTAGTAGTACTAACCACTATACATTAGTAGTAGTAGTACTAACCACTATACATTAGTAGTAGTAGTACTAACCACTATACATTAGTAGTAGTAGTACTAACCACTATACATTAGTAGTAGTAGTACTAACCACTATACATTAGTAGTAGTAGTACTAACCACTATACATTAGTAGTAGTAGTACTAACCACTATACATTAGTAGTAGTAGTACTAACCACTATACATTAGTAGTAGTAGTACTAACCACTATACATTAGTAGTAGTAGTACTAACCACTATACATTAGTAGTAGTAGTACTAACCACTATACATTAGTAGTAGTAGTACTAACCACTATACATTAGTAGTAGTAGTACTAACCACTATACATTAGTAGTAGTAGTACTAACCACTATACATTAGTAGTAGTAGTACTAACCACTATACATTAGTAGTAGTAGTACTAACCACTATACACTAGTAGTAGTAGTACTAACCACTATACATTAGTAGTAGTAGTACTAACCACTATACATTAGTAGTAGTAGTACTAACCACTATACATTAGTAGTAGTAGTAGTACTAACCACTATACATTAGTAGTAGTAGTACTAACCACTATACATTAGTAGTAGTAGTAGTACTAACCACTATACATTAGTAGTAGTAGTACTAACCACTATACATTAGTAGTAGTAGTACTAACCACTATACATTAGTAGTAGTAGTACTAACCACTATACATTAGTAGTAGTAGTAGTACTAACCACTATACATTAGTAGTAGTAGTACTAACCACTATACATTAGTAGCAGTAGTACTAACCACTATACATTAGTAGTAGTAGTACTAACCACTATACATTAGTAGTAGTAGTAGTACTAACCACTATACATTAGTAGTAGTAGTACTAACCACTATACATTAGTAGTAGTAGTACTAACCACTATACATTAGTAGTAGTAGTACTAACCACTATACACTAGTAGTAGTAGTACTAACCACTATACATTAGTAGTAGTAGTACTAACCACTATACATTAGTAGTAGTAGTACTAACCACTATACATTAGTAGTAGTAGTAGTACTAACCACTATACATTAGTAGTAGTAGTACTAACCACTATACATAGTAGTAGTAGTAGTACTAACCACTATACATTAGTAGTAGTAGTACTAACCACTATACATTAGTAGTAGTAGTACTAACCACTATACATTAGTAGTAGTAGTACTAACCACTATACATTAGTAGTAGTAGTAGTACTAACCACTATACATTAGTAGTAGTAGTACTAACCACTATACATTAGTAGTAGTAGTACTAACCACTATACACTAGTAGTAGTAGTACTAACCACTATACATTAGTAGTAGTAGTAGTACTAACCACTATACATTAGTAGTAGTAGTACTAACCACTATACATTAGTAGTAGTACTATGAATATGAATATCTCCATGACTCTCATGCAAAGTACTTATCCTGCAAACACACAAAGACTTTGATGCAATTCATGTGGCAAATGTTAGCTGACCAATTCTTAAAATCAGTCCTCTCCTACAAGACACTCTACACTGTCCTGATGTATCAGACTGTCCTCTCCTACAAGACACTCTACACTGTCCTGATGTATCAGACTGTCCTCTCCTACAAGACACTCTACACTGTCCTGATGTATCAGACTGTCCTCTCCTACAAGACACTCTACACTGTCCTGATGTATCAGACTGTCCTCTCCTACAAGACACTCTACACTGTCCTGATGTATCAGACTGTCCTCTCCTACAAGACACTCTACACTGTCCTGATGTATCAGACTGTCCTCTCCTGCAAGACACTGTCCTGATCCACCAGACTGTCCCCTCTCCCTAAGAGATGTCTCCCAAGGCAAGACAACCCAGCCACTTACTGCTACTCAGAGTTGTATTGTCTGCTGGAGATGTTCTGGAGTCCGTCTCTGACAGAGGCGTTTAGATTCACCCTCGTTAAGACCGCACTCATCAGGCGAGAGGAAGACTCCGTATTTATTTATTCACCACTCATTTATCCCGGCCCTCCGCAGACGGACAAATTGCTGTTAATCAGCTGTGGTGACATTTCTCAGCGTCTTGAAGACCAAGATGTCTCCAGTAAAGGCCTCTTGAGGGTTTCAGACCGAGCCGTCCGTTTGTCCCCGAGGTGAAAATGCGGCTGCATAATAACTCTCTGCAGCTCCCGAGAGACGCCAGCAGATGCCAGCTGCCATCGCTAATTATGAAATCAAATGATGAGCGAGAAACAGCAGAAGCTAACAGTATGTCTGGAGGATTTGGAGGAAGGGGAGGGCCTTCAAGTTCCAGAACTCTCTCTCTTCTCTCTCTCTTCTCTCTCTCTCTCTCTTCTCTCTCTCTTCTCTCGCTCTTCTCTCTCTCGTCTCTCTCTCTTCTCTCTCTCTCTCTCTCTCTCTCTCTTCTCTCTCTCTTCTCTCTCTCTTCTCTCTCTCCTCTCCACTCTGGAAAACAGCCAGAATTGAGTTGAGTGAAGGAAAGAAAGTCTAAATTAAAAAACTATTTCATAAACCGTTTAATCATTTTGATATGCGTTGGAGGACAACTGAAAATGCAAAGGAAAGCAATTATTTTAAATAATGGTCCCATCAAAATAAAAGGCTCCTCCTAAAGAACCGATATTGTCCTCTCATAGGACGGCAGCCATTGGTTTTTATTTTCCAGAACTAGGACTTTAACACCTCTGTTTTATGGTTTTCCTTATGCATCCTCTGGGGGGGTCAAAACGCAGTTTTATTGGTACACACATCAGCCATGAAATATGAAGGAGTTTATTAGTTACAGATCTTTTTAACAGCCTTCACGTAACCCTACTATCTCCTAACGACCGAATGAATGGACTTTGTGAAGATTCACTAACTTTACCATCACTGAGACGATCCTAAAATGATTAGTGTCCCGAGGCTGGAAGCAGTTGGGTGTGGAGCCTGAGGGGATGAGGAGGAGGAGGAGGAGGAGGAGGAGGAGGAGGAGAAGGAGGAGGAGAAGGAGGAGGAGGATGGTTAGCTGGGGGTGCTCTGTGTTTATCACACCATAACTGTGGTGACAGCTACAGAAGCTGAATGAAGAACAGCACCACTGGAGTCTGCTGAGACAGGTCATTAAGGAGCAGGTAGGGGTTAGACAGTACAGAGACAGGTCATTAAGGAGCAGGTAGGGGTTAGACAGTACAGAGACAGGTCATTAAGGAGCAGGTAGGGGTTAGACAGTACAGAGACAGGTCATTAAGGAGCAGTAGGGGTTAGACAGTAGAGACAGGTCATTAAGGAGCAGGTAGGGGTTAGACAGTACAGAGACAGGTCATTAAGGAGCAGGTAGGGGTTAGACAGTACAGAGACAGGTCATTAAGGAGCAGGTAGGGGTTAGACAGTACAGAGACAGGTCATTAAGGAGCAGGTAGGGGTTAGACAGTACAGAGACAGGGTCATTAAGGAGCAGGTAGGGGTTAGACAGTACAGAGACAGGTCATTAAGGAGCAGGTAGGGGTTAGACAGTACAGAGACAGGTCATTAAGGAGCAGGTAGGGGTTAGACAGTACAGAGACAGGTCATTAAGGAGCAGGTAGGGGTTAGACATAGAGACAGGTCAATAAGGAGCAGGTAGGGGTTAGACAGTACAGCGACAGGTCATTAAGGAGCAGGTAGGGGTTATACAGTACAGAGACGGGTCATTAAGGAGCAGGTAGGGGTTAGACAGTACAGAGACAGGTCATTAAGGAGCAGGTAGGGGTTATACAGTACAGAGACGGGTCATTAAGGTAGGCAGGTAGGGGTTAGGGGTCATCTGGTTCTATTAACCCTTTAAAGTCCCATCCTTAACGTCTGGTTTGTCGTAGCAGAGAGTAAGTTCTACCAGTCAGACAGCCGACCGTCTGTCTGAGGCAGTCAGCCAGACGCATCACAACCAACCCAACATGACCCAACGATACGTCCCATATAGACACGAGCGCACACACACATACACACACACACACACACACACACATGCACCCTGCAGCGGAGTCACTCAGAGACACACACACACACACACACACACACACACACACACACACACACACACACATGCACCCACATAAACATATGCACACACACAGATTTGAGTTTGTAGCAGAAAAAGAGCAATGAGACGATCCTAAAATGATTAGTGTCCCGAGCCTGAGCCTTGGGTGTGGAGCCTGAATGGTTCAAATAGTTTGAGTGGTGGGAGGAAACAGACCATTTCATAACATCTCTGGTCCCGCCCACATTCCCATCATACCTCAACTTCTTCCTGTCATTTGGATTCAACTTCCTGTTGGCCCCTGTGTCCTAAACAATACTTAGGAACTATGCTTGATGGCAGGGCGTTCCACTCCCAGCAAAAAGCTACTGGGTTCCATCCCCAGATGTTCTGATCCAGCAGTCCACACACTACAGACACACACTCTACAGACACACACTACAGACACACACTCTACAGACACACACTCTACAGACACACACTACAGACACACACACTACAGACACACACTCTACAGACAAACACTCTACAGACACACACTCTACAGACACACACACTACAGACACACACACTCTACAGACACACACTCTACAGACACACACTACAGACACACACTCTACAGACACACACTACAGACACACACTCTACAGACACACACTCTACAGACACACACTACAGACACACACTCTACAGACAAACACTCTACAGACACACACTACAGACACACACTCTACAGACACACACTCTACAGACACACACTACAGACACACACTCTACAGACACACACTCTACAGACACACACTCTACAGACACACACTACAGACACACACTCTACAGACACACACTACAGACACACACTCTACAGACACACACACTACAGACACATACACTCTACAGACACACACTCTACAGACACACACTACAGACACACACTCTACAGACACACACTACAGACACACACTCTACAGACACACACTACAGACACACACTCTACAGACACACTCTACAGACACACACTACAGACACACACTCTACAGACACACACTCTACAGACACACACTACAGACACACACACCACATACACACACTCCTCAGACACACACATACAACACACCGCACACCCCCCTCCCTGTAATATACATCTAAGTGATGGGCAATTTCCAGCGATTAGGCCTGGGTTTAATTAGATTAACCACGGCGCTCCTCTCCGCTCCACAGTGGGGTGGCCCGGAGACCAACCTTGACCCCAATTACCCCCTTCAGCGGGGGCCAGAGCACTGGGAGCCGGGGCCTCTGGAGCCGGCTCCCAGTCTGGCACTCTGATTAGCAGAGGTACATATGGTCCATGTTGCTGTTTAATCTGCCAATCAGCCAGGACACCGCAACGCAGAGAGATGGGAGGGGGGAGGAGGGTGTGTGTGTGTGTGTGTGTGTGTGTGTGTGTGTGTGTGTGTGTGTGTGCGTGTGTGCGTGTGTGTGTGTGTGTGCGTGCGTGTGTGTGTGTGTGTGTGTGCATGTGTGTGTGTGTGTGCGTGCGTGCGTGTGTGTGCGTGTGTGTGAGATAAAGAGCGAGGTTGTGTGTGTTAGTGTTTATTTGAAGGACATGATCTTTAGATGAACCATCTAATTACTGTTATGCATAAAGGTTGAAATGCTTTAGTAGCATGAGTGTGTTGAGAGGGAGGGTTGACCAGGTTTTAATAAAACATGGTGTTTATTCTTTTATTCAGCACCGTGTGGGCCAGAAAACTCATATCAGCATATCTCATTAATAATAGAAAAGCCTTTTTATGAACCGTTGTTTCAATAGAATCTTCTTTTTTATCATGACTGCTAGCGGATCTCCTCTCTCACTCCTCTCACTCCTCTCACTCCTCTCACTCCTCCCCCCCCCCCCCCCGTGTAGCTGATGGCTCCAGCTGTAATTAACTAGCCTCAATGTGATTAATAACATCACTTGGCACCTGCACACACACACACACACCCACAAACCTACACACACACACAAACCTACACAAACACACACACACACAACCTACACAAACACACACACACACCCACAAACCTACACACACACACCCACAAACCTACACACACACCCACAAACCTACACACACACAAACCTACACAAACACACACACACACACAAACCTACACACACACAAACCTACACAAACACACACACACAAACCTACACACACACACAAACCTACACAAACACACACACACACAACAAACAAACAAACACACACACTGGGCTGGCTGGAGGCTGAGAGTGTTTGAGGGAGGTAGTACCCAATATGATGACAGGTGTTGAACGAGATGGTGAGAAGGAGAGAGGGGGAAGAGAGTGTGTGTTGATTAATTATTGATCTTGGTCTGACAGTCCTATGGGCTAGCCATCCTAGCAGATACCCAGAAGGTCCTTCAAGACCTCCGTCTCATCTCAGGTGATATATGTTCTATATGGTGATATAGAGCTATACAACTCTATGTTCTATATGGTGATATAGAGCTATACAACTCTATGTTCTAGATGGTGATATAGAGCTATACAACTCTATGTTCTATATGGTGATATAGAGCTATACAACTCTATGTTCTATATGGTGATATAGAGCTATACAACTCTATGTTCTATATGGTGATATAGAGCTATACAACTCTATGTTCTATATGGTGATATAGAGCTATACAACTCTATGTTCTATATGGTGATATAGAGCTATACAACTCTATGTTCTATATGGTGATATAGAGCTATACAACTCTATGTTCTATATGGTGATATAGAGCTATACAACTCTATGTTCTATATGGTGATATAGAGCTATACAACTCTATGTTCTATATGGTGATATAGAGATATAACAACTCTATCTGTCATCTCTATTTTAGATTTAAAAGTCAAATTTCTGTGTAACGATTCATGAGAACAAAATAGGAAATAATGGAGTGAAGAGACAACTGCAAACATATTTATCAGATATGTCTCTGGAACCTCTTGGTTTCATCCTTCACCTTTACTTTAAATAATGAGATAAAAGCCTTCCTCCCCATGGCGCTCTTCATCAGCCCAGGGAGCTTGTGTCTCTGATTCGTTTGGAGGAAGAGGTTGGAGGGAGGTGAGCTCTGTGGTGGGAAGCTCTCGAAGGTTAACACATTTCACTTTGTCTGGTCTGGCACCTTGCAGTGGGCCGAGAAAAAATACTCTTTCTAAAACAGGAATTTAAACAAGCAGGAGAGAGAGAGAGAGAGAGAGAGAGAGAGAGAGAGAGAGAGAGAGAGAGAGAGAGAGAGAGAGAGAGAGAGAGAGAGAGAGAGAGAGAGAGAGAGAGAGAGAGAGAGAGAGAGAGAGAGAGAGAGAGAGAGAGAGAGAGAGAGAGAGAGAGAGAGAGAGAGAGAGAGAGAGAGAGAGACAGCCAGCCAGCCAGCCAGCCAGCCAGCCAGTTGGTGGCTTTTCATTTTTCTCAGGTCGGTTTTCCTTTCATGTCCGCCATCATTCCCTGGAGCTCTGAGAGGCTCTGAGGAGAGAGAGACTTTATGCTACTATAGAAAGAGAGAGAGGGAGACTTTATGCTACTAAAGAGAGGGGGAGAGAGCTACCTTTAGAGGGAGAGAGGGTGATAGAGAGAGGCAGCTTGTGAAAGAGCCGTGACAGAACAAAAGGCCCGACCATCAGTGTTATTCTAATGTCCCTCCCATTCAGAGAGGACGTCAACCCTACACTCTAGCAGCCACTCTCAGGTCTCTCTCTCCCTCGTCTCTCCCTCGTCTCTCTCCCTCATCTCTCTCTCCCTCGTCTCTCTCCCTCGTCTCTCTCTCCCTCGTCTCTCTCCCTCGTCTCTCTCTCCCTCCATCTCTCTCCCTCGTCTCTCTCTCTCTCTCTCTCCCTTGTCTCTCTCTCCCTCGTCTCTCTCTCCCTCGTCTCTCTCCCTCCATCTCTCTCCCTCGTCTCTCTCTCTCTCCCTTGTCTCTCTCTCCCTCGTTTCTCTCCCTCGTCTCTCTATCCCTCGTCTCTCTCTCCCTCCATCTCTCTCCCTCGTCTCTCTCTCCCTCATCTCTCTCTCTCCCTCCCTCTCTCTCTCTCTCTCTCTCCCTCATCTCTCTCTCTCCCTCGTCTCTCTCTCCCTCGTCTCTCTCTCTCTCTCTCTCCCTCGTTTCTCTCCCTCGTCTCTCTCTTTATTTCTCTTTCTTTGAGGTCTGCGTTTATCCCTCCCTTGTCCTCTCAAACCATCAACCCTCCTGCCCTCTCTCTTTCACTCCTCTCTCCCACATTATCCCCCTCTCACCCTGACTGTGTGTGGAGGTGCTGCTTCTCCTAACAAGGTTTACCGGGAGAACCAGCGCTAGGTAGCTCCCAGGAGAACCAGTGCTAGGTAGCTCCCAGGAGAACCAGCGCTAGGTAGCTCCCAGGAGAACCAGCGCTAGGTAGCTCCCAGGAGAACCAGCGCTAGGTAGCTCCCAGGAGAACCAGCGCTAGGTAGCTCCCAGGAGAACCAGCGCTAGGTAGCTCCCAGGAGAACCAGCGCTAGGTAGCTCCCAGGAGAACCAGCGCTAGGTAGCTCCAGGAGAACCAGCGCTAGGTAGCTCCCAGGAGAACCAGTGCTAGGTAGCTCCCAGGAGAACCAGCGCTAGGTAGCTCCCAGGAGAACCAGTGCTAGGTAGCTCCCAGGAGAACCAGCGCTAGGTAGCTCCCAGGAGAACCAGCGCTAGGTAGCTCCCAGGAGAACCAGTGCTAGGTAGCTCCCAGGAGAACCAGCGCTAGGTAGCTCCCAGGAGAACCAGTGCTAGGTAGCTCCCAGGAGAACCAGCGCTAGGTAGCTCCCAGGAGAACCAGCGCTAAGTAGTTTGGGTTGAACAAGAGAACTACCTCTGAAAGTACTGAGACATTTCTTCTCATAGGAAACATAGATTACACATTCAAGGTCACACACACACCACACACACACATAAACACACATATACATAGTCTGTGTGCCTGCCTGTCTGTGTGCCTGCCTGTCTGTGTGTCTGCCTGTCTGTGTGCCTGCCTGTCTGTGTGCCTGTCTGTCTGTGTGTCTGTTTGTGTGTCTCTCTGTCCGTGTGCCTGTCTGTGTGCCTGTCTGTGTGTCTCTCTGTCTGTGTGTCTCTCTGTCTGTGTGCCTGTCTGTCTTTGTGTGTGTACCTGGGGGTGTGCCTGTCTGTCTGTGTGTGTGTGTGTGTACCTGGGGGTGTGTCTGTCTGTGTGTGTGTGTGTGTGTGTGTGTGTGTGTACCTGGGGGTGTGCCTGTCTGTCTGTGTGTGTGAGTGTGTGTGTGTGTGTGTGTGTGTGTGTGTGTACCTGGTGGCGTGTCTGTCTGTCTGTGTGTGTGTACCTGGGGGTGTGCCTGTCTGTCTGTGTGTGTGTGTGTGTGTGTGTGTGTGTGTGTGTACCTGGTGGTGTGTCTGTCTGTCTGTGTGTGTGTGTACCTGGGGGTCTGTCTGTCTGTCTGTGTGTGTGTGTGTGTGTACCTGGGGGTGTGTCTGTGTGTGTGTGTGTGTGTGTGTGTGTGTGTGTGTGTGTGTGTGTGTGTGTGTACCTGGGGGGGTGTCTGTCTGTCTGTGTGTGTGTGTGTGTACCTGGGGGGGTGTCTGTCTGTCTGTGTGTGTGTGTGTGTACCTGGTACCTGGTACCTGTAGACCACCGATGCTTGCTCACGGCGAGAACATCTTTCCAGCCCAGATTTAACTCTGTGTGGAGTAATTGAATTACTCTCCTGCTAATCACTCTGATGATGAAGATTGTTTTAGTGATTATGTCCTTAAATAGATCATTTAATATTCACTCACTATGCTAATGAGTGAGAGTGTGTGTGTGTGTGTGTGTGTGTGTTAGCATGTGTGTGTGTGTGTGTGAGCATGTGTGTGTGTGTGTGTTAGCATGTGTGTGTGTCTGTGTGTGAGCAATGTGTGTGTGTGTGTGTGAGCATGTGTGTGTGTTAGCATGTGTGTGTGTCTGTGTGTGAGCATGTGTGTGTGTGTGTGTGTGTGTGAGTGACACCCTTCCTCTTCACTTCATCTCTCATTAGAAAATCCTTTGTCATCTCTTCCCCGGTGATGCCGTGGTAACACAGAAGATACCCTCAGAACGATAAGGTCCTGGGTGAGACGCCGGGCTAACTTCCTCTTCCTCTCCCTCCAGACCCTCCCCACCACCACCTACCAGCTAGAGATCGTTGCCAAGGACATGGCAGGAAGTGAGGTGGGGCTGACCGGCACCGCCACCGCCACCATCACCATCACGGACAAGAACGACCACGCCCCCGAGTTCACCCACCCCCTGGTGAGCTCCACCCCTTCCTCCATCACCTGTAGGGACTGGTTGGTCCCTGGATGGAACTATCCATCGCTTGAGCGTTGGATAATCCAGACATGATGTTGAAAACAAAGTCATGGAGAAGATCATATCAGTCCACTAAGATCCATACCTCCAGCTGGTGGAGGAGCAGTCTGTGTTGTGGTCACTAAGATCCAGACCTCCAGCTGGTGGAGGAGCAGTCTGTGTTGTGGTCACTAAGATCCATACCTCCAGCTGGTGGAGGAGCAGTCTGTGTTGTGGTCACTAAGATCCATACCTCCAGCTGGTGGAGGAGCAGTCTGTGTTGTGGTCACTAAGATCCATACCTCCAGCTGGTGGAGGAGCAGTCTGTGTTGTGGTCACTAAGATCCAGACCTCCAGCTGGTGGAGGATCAGTCTGTGTTGTGGTCACTAAGATCCATACCTCCAGCTGGTGGAGGAGCAGTCTGTGTTGTGGTCACTAAGATCCAGACCTCCAGCTGGTGGAGGAGCAGTCTGTGTTGTGGTCACTAAGATCCATACCTCCAGCTGGTGGAGGAGCAGTCTGTGTTGTGGTCACTAAGATCCATACCTCCAGCTGGTGGAGGAGCAGTCTGTGTTGTGGTCACTAAGATCCATACCTCCAGCTGGTGGAGGAGCAGTCTGTGTTGTGGTCACTAAGATCCATACCTCCAGCTGGTGGAGGAGCAGTCTGTGTTGTGGTCACTAAGATCCATACCTCCAGCTGGTGGAGGAGCAGTCTGTGTTGTGGTCACTAAGATCCATACCTCCAGCTGGTGGAGGAGCAGTCTGTGTTGTGGTCACTAAGATCCATACCTCCAGCTGGTGGAGGATCAGTCTGTGTTGTGGTCACTAAGATCCATACCTCCAGCTGGTCTGTGTTGTGGTCACTAAGATCCATACCTCCAGCTGGTGGAGGAGCAGGCCAGTGTTACATTCTATTAAGCGTGAATATTAAAAGAGTCGAATCTGTAAACATTTCAGATGTGAGACTCATGCTTGATGCCAATGTCAACTTCACTCTCACATGCCCTCCAACTGCTGTCAGTCAGTCTGTCAGTCAACCAGTCAGCTACTTTCCTCTCCTAGTCTCTGTGTGTGTGTGTGTTTCTGTGTGTGCGGGGTTATGTATATG
>JACYXH010000705.1:2125000-2135000 GCA_026745465.1 Lota lota | reverse complement strand
TCAGAGCAGAGTGAGCAGAGTCAGAGCAGAGTCAGAGCAGGCTCAGAGCAGAGTCAGAGCAGAGTGAGCAGAGTCAGAGCAGTCAGAGCAGAGTGAGCAGAGTCAGAGCAGTCAGAGCAGAGTGAGCAGAGTCAGAGCAGAGTCAGAGCAGAGTGAGCAGAGTGAGCAGAGTCTGAGCAGGCTCAGAGCAGAGTCAGAGCAGAGTGAGCAGAGTCAGAGCAGTCAGAGCAGAGTGAGCAGAGTCAGAGCAGGCTCAGAGCAGAGTGAGCAGAGTGAGCAGAGTCTGAGCAGAGTCTGCCAGTCATTAAAACAGTCCTTATCTAGACGGCGTGTTCACTACGGTGAATATGCACTATTTCAGAACAACAGACATGCTGGAAGAGATGGTCCCTTCAGCTCAGGGCTGGAACGTCTCTGGAGGACCTCCTCCTAACCTCTCCATCTCTCTCCCTCTTCCTCTCTGTCTCTGTCTCTCTCTGTAATCATTTGAGTGAATGGCTGAAGAGCTTTTCTTCCAGTGCTCTTAGGAAGTTTCAGAGCTTTAGTCCTCGAGTCATCATATGGAGAAGAGGGTTTGGGAGAGTTTCCTTTTTCCCTGTTAAATCTCCAGACTTTGGACTTTATTAAGAAGGGGCTTTAGTGCCGCTAAGTTCTGCCAAGACTTGCTTCTAGAGTTTGGACGAAAACTACATGAAAAGTTTGGATCAGTTTTTCCATTTTTTTATTAAATGTATGAAGATGTATTTTACCTGGGGTACACTGTGGTTCTTGCTGCTTCGATGCTATAGGATTCGCAGGGTGGAACTGAAAACCTGAAATTATCTTTTCAATTATTACAAAGGATTGTGGGTATTTTCCATTGTAGGCGTTTTGAATGAGCACTGACTTCCACAACTTTGCACCTTAATTACACCCTTCCAATTAGTGGAGAATCCTGGGTCCTGTGAATGTTCATTTCCATGTTCATTCTTGTCATTATGGAGCGATAATGTGTGGTTGCCACGTTGTAGAATACGTGCAAGAAACAAATGAACCTTTTTATTTGACTTGAGCGATATTTCCTGAAGAAAGGAACCCTAGTAGGAGCACTATAATGTGTTGGGGGAACGTTGTGCTTCTCAGGATCCGTTCGACTTTGATCAAACGGTGAAGGAAAGGTCGACGCCCGACTCTCTGACGTTGGGTTTCATCTCATTGGTCTTCTGCATCGTTCCTCAATGTCTCTTCAAACATTCTCCCCTCCTCTTCCTCCGGACATTTTAGGATTCCTCTCTCCTCCTCACGTGTGGATTTATTATTCAGCAGCTGTGGCCTGCACTCATCGGAGTAGAAAGGGGGGAGGAGGAGGAGGAGAGCCGGGGGGGTGTTGGTGTCTCCTGCTGAGACAGAAGCTGTCAGGTGGCTCTGAGGAGGTGACTCCAAGGCTCCAGGGGGGAGACAGACAGGTGGTCAGACAGACAGGACCTGGGGGAGACAGACAGGTGGTCAGACAGACAGGACCTGGGGGAGACAGACAGGTGGTCAGACAGACAGGACCTGGGGGAGACAGACAGGTGGTCAGACAGACAGGACCTGGGGGAGACAGACAGGTGGTCAGACAGACAGGACCTGGGGGAGACAGACAGGTGGTCAGACAGACAGGACCTGGGGGAGACAGACAGGTGGTCAGACAGACAGGACCTGGGGGAGACAGACAGGTGGTCAGACAGACAGGACCTGGGGGAGGTTCAACTGTGATGTCATCCAGGAACATGGTGATGTCCTCATCCAGAGATCTGTTGATCATACCAAGAGAGAGAGAGAGAGAGAGAGAGAGAGAGAGAGAGGAGAGAGAGAGAGAGAGAGAGAGAGAGAGAGAGAGAGAGAGAGAGAGGAGAGAGGGAGGGAGGGAGGGAGGGAGGGAGGGAGGGGAGGGAGGGAGGGGGAGAGAGAGAGAGAGAGAGAGAGAGAGAGAGAGAGAGAGAGAGAGGAGAGAGAGAGAGTTCCACAACCCTCTGAGGACGTGGGAATAGAACCCTAACCCTTCCCCACCAGGAAGTCCTCCTGCCCACTCTAAAGAGAAACAGAATTCATATATTTATATATGTATGAATATCCTTCTTATGTTAATCAAAGGGTTATAGTCTTCAACTGATGCAAGCAGACGTTGTTCGGAACATTATTATGGCAATAGATCGTGTTTATGTGCAGCGTCCCTCATCCATGCAGATTTATGGCAGCGTTTGATCGACTACTGATGTTGTCCTCGCTTCCCCTGCATGTTCATGTCTCTGCATGCATGCACACACGCAAACACACACATGGAGACACACACACGCAGATACATGCAGACTCACACACGCAGACACACGCAGACTCACGCAGAGACACACACACGCAGACTCACGCAGACACACACACGCAGACTCACGCAGACACACACACGCAGACACACACACGCAGACACACACACGCAGACTCACGCAGACACACACATGCAGGCACACGCAGACTCATGCAGACACACGCAGACACACACACGCAGACACACACACGCAGACACACACAGACACACGCAGACACACACAGACACACAGGAAGTACAGGAAGAGTGTGCATGTGGATGATAAATTGCCTGGTTTGTGGGCGGAGTCACAAGCCATGGATTCAGAGCAGAAGTTTGGATCATTTCAAATGAGTGTTGGGTTAGGGTTAGCTTGGTTTGGACCACAGAGTTCAGGGGTTCTGGGGGATTCTCCTGGAATTTAATTTTCTGGTTGTAAGTCTTCGCATCAGAGGTGTTGTCAGCGGCAACGAGCCGAGGACCTGGTGTGTGTGTGTGTTGCTGTGTGTGGGTTTGTGTGTGTGTGTGTTGCTGTGTGTGTGTGTGTGTGTGTTGCTGTGTGTGTGTGTGTGTGTGCGTGTGTCCGTGTGCGTTTGTATGTGTCAGGAAGATCACCACTACAAGGCACACACAAAGCTGAGTAAAGAGCTTTTGTGTGTCAGCACACAGCTCTTGCGTTCTGGTCGGAGGCTGTGAGTCACAGGCTGATCCAGACAGATGAAATTGTGTTCATAAGAGAGGCCAGCTCTGGGGCTTATGAAGACAGGGTGGCAGGGTAGTCTAGTGGGTAGGGTGTTTGACTCCCAACCGAAAGGTACTGGGTTCAATGGCCAATGTCAATGGTCTACCTGTAGTCATCCTAGAGCAAGATGCCCCCCTCTAACCCCTCATGACAAATTCACTCCAGTCCCGTTTAATTAAGGTGATTTAGGGTGGCTCTGTGCTAAACATAAAGTCAGCACGCCTTGTATAGACCGCAGGTTCAATACCCACCTCCCCTTCTCTCTTCAGTCCCATAGCGCCTCAGACCCATGGTTCTGAGTTCAGGACTTCATGGTTCTGAGTTCAGGACTTCATGGTTCTGAGTTCAGGACTTCATGGTTCTGAGTTGAGGACTTCATGGTTCTGAGTTGAGGACTCCATCTATAGAGTTAATCCTGACGTAGCGAGGGTGGGGTGGGGGTGGAGGCTTTAGTAGACTCATATCACATCATCAGTTAACAGCCTATCAGACGCTGGTCTCTACAGGCGGCCACACCTGTGAACACACCTGGGCAATTATCCTCCAATGAGCTCACAGTCAGCCCGGAAACATCCACACACACACACACACATGAACGCACACGCGCACACATTTACACATACAGACATACACACACCATAATTTCTACTCCTACGATTAAACAAACACAAGCAAATTACTGAGAAAAAAAACATTAACTGCACACAAACACACACACACACACACGCATGCACACTCTAACACACACACACACACACACACACACACACACATGCACCCATACGCACACACATATACACACTCAAGTCCAACAGTCATGTCAATGGGACAAATGATGGATGCATCCTGCAACTATGCTTCCTATCTCTCCCCCTCCACACATCCCTCCTGCTCACTCCCTCCCTCTCTCTCTCTGTCGCTCTCTCCCTCCATCCTCTCTCTCTCTCTCTCTCTCTCTCGCTCTCTCTCTCTCCCTCCAGCACTTTAGCTATCTTTGAACTCAATGGCTTCAAAGCTTAATGTTCTCTTAGCTCTCTCTCTCTCTCTCTCTCTCAAGAGCGTTCATAGGAAGAGCATCCTTTAAATAACATCTTCCCCCTCATGGTGATGGCAAGGTGGGGGTGGGATGAAAGGAAGGTGGCGTAGTCAGTGATGTTAGTGATGGTACTGGTAGTGATGGTTTCTGACAGGGTTAGTGTGAGGTAATGCTAACGTAATGCTATGTTTTGATGGTGGAGGGTGGTGGGGAGTTATCCTGTGACTAGCTGAGGAACCGTCATCACCATAACCGGTCCTGCTTTCCTGCTCTTTAATGAAACCCTTAAGGTACAATAATCATATTTCACAGAAAGGTAAAGTAGAATAAATCATGGTCTGAAACGCCACATTGGTTCCTGGGGTGTCAGAGGGGTCAGAGGTCATGTCAAGGTGTTGAGAAGCACGACCCCTCATGATGTCATCCAGATAGGCATGTGACCTGATTAATGTAGCAGGGTAACCTTAACACAGATGTGTGTGTGTGTGTGTGTGCATGCTGTGTATTTTGTGTGTGTGTGCATGTGTGTGTGTTTGTGTGTGTGTTTGATTTTATGTGTGTGTGTGTGTGTGTGTGCGTGTGTGCTATGTATTGTGTAAGTGTGAGCGTGCTATGTATTGTGTGTGTGTGTGTGCATGCTTGCTATGTATTGTGTGTCTGTTTGTGTGTGTGTGTGTGTGCGTGCTATGTATTGTGTGTGTGTGTGCGTGCGTGCTATGTATTGTGTGTGTGTGTGCGTGCGTGCTATGTATTGTGTGTGTGTGTGCGTGCGTGCGTGCTATGTATTGTGTGTGTGTGTGTTCTCTTACTCCAGCCTGCTAATGCCTCTGCCTCATTATGTGTTCAGGCCTCTAATGGGCCCTATGTTTATCCAGGGCCCTCGTGGGGCCGCGCTACAGAGATCGCTCCATTAGTCTTTATGGGCTTCCCTACTTGGACTGTAGATGGAGAAATAATAACGGCTCGTATATCTGCTCCTCCACTGCTGCTCCCCTTAGCTTCCCAGTCCCTCTGGATTCAGCGCTCCTCCCTCAGCCTCGCCGGACATAGAGGGCGTTTGAAATGCTTCTGTCAGGCGGAGAAGCTCCTGGAACGCACGTTCCCCCGGTCTGCGTGTTCAGTGGGTTTGCTGGTCTGAAAGTGTGGTCGTAGTTTGGTTGAACACATCTGTTGTATGTGTAAGGGAAGCCAAGGGACCTTTATTTCTGGAGCACCCCTCAAACACGTTTCACGGAGCTTTACAAAGTAAGACAACAACGGGCATCGTTAAAAGAGAGAGAAGAAGAAGGAGGCGGCCATCTCATCTGCCCGGTGTTTCAAAACCATGCTGAGATCCACAAGCTAGTCCTCTCAGGCCCACTGGGCCGGTCGAACTGGTGGTGTACTGGGGTTAACACGTCTGCCAGCGCCTTGGTAGTGGGGAACCAGATGGTGCAGGCAGAGAGGGGACAGAACGTATGGATATTAATGTGCTGTGACAGCGGTAGCAGGAGAAGCTCTGTGCTTGAGTGGATGATTTGCATGTGGTTATAAAATACACTTTCAAATAAAGAACACTCTCTGTAGAATTAATGATTCGGAGAACTGAGAGTCTCGGTTTAATTGTGCATGTGTTTGCATCTGGGGTCGAGTGTGTGTGTGAGTGTGTGTGCTTTTATGTATGTGTGTGTGTGTGTGTGTGTGTGTGTGTGTTATCCGTGTGTGTATGTGTGTGAGTAAGTTATCTGTGTGAGTGTGTTATCTGTGTGAGTGTGTTATCTGTGTGTGTGTGTGTGTGTTTGTGCATGTGTGGGTGTGTGTCTGTGTGCTTGTGTGTGTGAGTGTGTTATCTGTGTGTCTGTGTGTGTATGTCTGCGTGTGTGTCTGCGTGTTATCTGTGTGTGTGTGTGTGTGTGTGTTTATGTATGTGTGTGCGTGTGTTATGTGTTTGTCATATGTGTGTGTGTGTGTGTGTGTGAGAGTCTACTGTCTAACCCCTCCCTGGTACTATAGTAAACCTATTTCTATATATATTTCTATATATCTATATATATTTCTATATATATTTCTATATATCTATCTATATATTTCTAGATATATTTATATATATATATCTATTTATATATATATATTTATATATTTCTATATATATATATTTCTATATGTATTTCTATATATCTATCTATATATTTCTATATGTATTTCTATATGTATTTCTATAGATCTATATTTCTATATATTTCTATATGTATTTCTATAGATCTATATTTCTATATGTATTTCTATGTATTTCTATAGATCTATATTTCTATATGTATTTCTATAGATCTATCTGTATATTTCTATATGTATTTCTATATGTATTTCTATAGATCTATATTTCTATATGTATTTCTATATGTATTTCTATATAGTATATAGATCATATACGTTGTCTGTGTGAAGGTACGCGGTTCTGCGGGACCCAGCAGGGTGGCTGAGTGTCAACCCGGTCCGAGGAACGGTCAACACCACGGCGCCGCTGGACCGAGAGTCTCCCCACGTCAGGAACAACAAGTACACCGCCGTCTTCATCGCCACGGACAACGGTAAGCTCCGCCCCAACACGCCTGGCGAAACACACACATGAGATGTGGCCTTTGATCGTCTCGCTCCTATGGAAACAAGTGAAGGCCCGCCCTGAGGATGCTCTGTGGTGTAACTAAGAACAGAATATGATATGATATGCTTCATCATATATAGAATAACATGCTTCAGGTCCCAGGTGTCACCGTGTGTTTGAACGCTCATCCTATGGTACCATCGTTCTTTACCTCTGGTGTCTCGCGGTAGTCCCTGGTATGTTGGTAGGTTGCTCGTATCGTGATGAGGTCCCAGATGAAAACCTGTTCTTTGGGAACGCTCCTCAAGTGAACGCAGCTCTGCTCGGATATGAACGCTTGGAATCGATCCCATGAAGTCCCATTCATACCCGGTCTCATGCAGACCTAGAGCCATTCAGACCTAGTCCCATCAGACCTAGACCCCTTCAGACCTAGTCTCGTGCAGACCTAGAGCCATTCAGACCTAGTCCCATCAGACCTAGACCCCTTCAGATCTAGTCCCATCAGACCTAGACCCCTTCAGATCTAGTCCCATCAGACCTAGTCTCATGCAGACCTAGACCCATTCAGACCTAGTCCCATCAGACCTAGTCCCATCAGACCTAGACCCCTTCAGATCTAGTCCCATCAGACCTAGTCTCATGCAGACCTAGAGCCATTCAGACCTAGTCCCATCAGACCTAGACCCCTTCAGATCTAGTCCCATCAGACCTAGTCTCATCAGACCTAGACCTCTTCAGACCTAGACCCATTCAGACCTAGTCCCATCAGACCTAGTCTCATCAGACCTAGACCTCTTCAGACCTAGACCTCTTCAGACCTAGACCCCTTCAGACCTGGTACCATCAGACCTAGTCTCATGCAGACCTAGTCCCATCAGACCTAGTCTCATCAGACCTAGACCTCTTCAGACCTAGACCTCTTCAGACCTAGACCCATTCAGACCTAGTCCCATCAGACCTAGTCTCATCAGACCTAGTCTCATCAGACCTAGACCTCTTCAGACCTAGACCCCTTCAGACCTGGTACCATCAGACCTAGTCCCATTCAGAGTTAGTCTTCACCTCGTCTTTTTGGCTGCCATGTTTTTACGACCATTCGTTTAGTTTTTACGGCTGATCCTATTGGTCGCCCAGTTGTTCTTTTCAAGGATTGATTTAATTTTGAAGTAGTCAAGCCTCTGATTACTAATCCCTGCTGTCCACAGTGTGCAAGAGAACAAATATATGAAGGTGTTCCATCTTTTTTGTATTTTTGACTTTCGTACTTGGTGTGCAATGAGCATGACTTGAAGCTGTACTGGAATAGTGTTGATCCTAGCATGGTGGTATGTATGTGTAGTCTCTCTCTCGCTCTGTCCATCTGTCTTCATCTGGCCTCGCGTGCGCAGACAGATTGTGAGGGATCAGAACGCCTGTGACATCCTATTAGCTGGCAGAGAGAGACAGAGAGAGAGAGACAGAGAGAGAGAGACAGAGAGAGAGATAGAGAGAGAGAGAGAGAGAGAGAGAGAGAGAGAGAGAGAGAGAGAGAGAGAGAGAGAGAGAGAGAGAGAGAGAGAGAGAGAGAGAGAGAGAGAGAGAGAGAGAGAGAGAGAGAGAGAGAGAGAGAGAGAGAGAGAGAGAGAGAGAGGCGCTATGGAAGTGAGAGACAGTGTTGCAATGTGAGAGAAAGCGAGAGAGAGAGAGACATACAGAGAGAAAGGGAGGGAGTGAGAGAGACAGAGAGAAAGGGAGGGAGTGAGAGAGACAGAGAGAAAGGGAGGGAGTGAGAGAGAAAGGGAGGGAGTGAGAGAGACAGAGAGAAAGGGAGGGAGTGAGAGAGACAGAGAGAGTGTGGTGCTAATGTGATGGCGACAAGCAGCTGCGGGAAAGAGGGGAGAGTGGAGGAGGAGGAGGAGGAGGAGGGGGTGGAGGAGGAGGTGTAGGGGGAGGAGGAGGAGGAGGAGGAGGAGGGGGGTGGAGGAGGAGGAGGTGTAGGGGGAGGAGGAGGAGGAGGAGGAGGAGGAGGGGGTGGAGGAGGAGGAGGAGGAGGACGGGGTGGAGGAGGAGGAGGAGGAGGAGGGTGTGGAGGAGGAGGTGTAAGGGGAGGAGGTGTAAGGGGAGGAGGAGGAGGAGGAGGAGGTGTAGGGAGTGGAGGAGAAGGGGGTGGAGGAGGAGGTGTATGAGGAGGAGGAGGAGGAGGAGGAGGAGGAGGAGGAGGAGGAGGAGGAGGAGGAGGAGGAAAAGGAGGAGGAGGAGGAGGAGAAGAACATGTGAGGTAAAAATGGAGAGCTGGTAAGAGGACAGGAGAATGAATAAGAGGACAAAAGCAAGCAAAGGTTGAAACATTTACATCCTATACATTTAGTCATTGAGTTATGTACCGCGAGCCGCAGGGAGAGTCAGAGTTTGAGGGCCGCCCTCAGTTCTACAGACAAGAGAGACTAGAAACACAAGGTTAGTCTTCTACACAGCGCTCAATGACACAGGAGGTGTGGGTGTGTGAGTGTGTGTGTGTGTGTGTGTCTGTGTGTGTGTGTGTGTGTGTGTGTGTGTGTGTGTGTGTGTGTGTGTGAGTGTGTGTGTGTCTATGTGTGTGTGAACACAGTATGTGTGTGTGTGAACGTTGTGTGTGTGTGTGTGTGTGTTTGTGTATGTGAACATGGTGTGTGTGTGTGTATGTGTATCTGTGTGTATGTGTGTGTGTATGTGAACGTGGTGTGTGTGTGTGTGTATCTGTGTGTGTGTATGTGAACGTGATGTGTGTGTGTATGTGTATCTGTGTGTGTATGTGTGTGTGTATGTGAACGTGGTGTGTGTGTGTGTGTGTGTGTGTGTGTGTGTGTGTGAACGTGGTGTGTGTGTGTGTGTATCTGTGTGTGTGTGTGTGTGTGTGTGAACGTGTGTGTGAACGTGGTGTGTGTGTGTGTGTGTGAACGTGGTGTGTGTGTGTGTGTGTGTGAACGTGGTGTGTGTGTGTGTGTGTGTGTGTGTAAACGTGGTGTGTGTGTGTGTATCTGTATGTGTGTGTGTGTGTGTGTGTGTGTGTGTTATCCCTCCCGTTCTCTCCCACCAGGGAGTGGGTGAGTAGGAGGGAGATGCTACCAGATAAGACCCACAGTGTTTATCAGACCACAGGGCAGTGGTGCTGGATGTTGTCAGGGGTTCTGGCTTGTCTCTATTCAACCCCCCTCAGGAAGACCACCAAGCTTTCATTTCCTCCACACGGCAGTCACCTGAAGACAGAGAGAGGCTGAGAGAGGACAGACTTTACAGACTACATTCATTCACACCAGTGCAACCCTAAACATGATCCTGAACACTAACTGACCCTAA
>JACYXH010000705.1:2117500-2120000 GCA_026745465.1 Lota lota | reverse complement strand
GGTGTATTCCAGGGAGCGAGCAGTCGTTTTTTTAGAGAGAAGGAGGATACACACCATTTGTTTGAGGAGGTGTCTGAGACATTCTGGAGATAAAGTTGTTTTGTGTGTGGCCCTGTCCCGTAAGGACATTAAAAGAGAGAATGGCAGCATTACTGTCTACCTGCATGATTTCTCTCTTAAAAACACAAACCGCTCTCTTCCATTATCACGTAAACCTCTGTATGTCTCCCCGGCCGTCTCCTGGTGTCTCAAATGGACTGCACTAAAGATGAACTTGCAGGTGAGAATAAAGATGTTGTATTAATTTCTCTCTGTCCAAACAACAACAGGCAGGGTTGGATTGGACGGTATTGAGTCAGCTGACAGCGCTAGACCAATTCTAAAATGCGTATTAGTCTGGAACCTCTCAGCTCATTTTGAGCTTTTCAAGACCCTCAACCAATCAGAGCAACGCAACATCTGACACATCAGCGGCAGCCATCTTGGTTGTTTATGTAAATGCCTGAACGGAGCTCCCATAGACCCGCCCCCTAGTAGATAAACGGTTGTGATTGGCCCAACCCGATTCAGGTCTGCTGGAGATCTGTCTGAACGGGAGCATGAGCCGGCAGATCGGTCTGGTTCCAAACCCTGCTTAGATGAACACTAAGTTCTCCTACGTCCTCTTCACCACATAGCCAGGCTGGTGTGTTCCCCCTGCCTTCTACCAAACCATCACCAAACCATCACCAAACCATCACCAAACCATCACCCAACCATCACCAAGCCATCACCAAACCATCACCAAACCATCACCAAACCATCACCAAACCATCACCAAACCATCACCCAACCATCACCAAGCCATCACCCAACCATCACCCAACCATCACCAAACCATCACCAAACCATCACCAAACCATCACCAACCATCACCCAACCATCACCCAACCATCACCCAACCATCACCCAACCATCACCAAACCATCACCTCATTCCTTTCAAGCATTGACTCTGTCTGCGATTCCGTCCACTCCTCTCTCTCTCTGCTTTTTCAGAGCACGTGAAATGGCTCCAGAGCCGATGTTTAGTGGGGCTGTGTGTCATTAGATGAGACAGCAGACGGGAGGCGATGTGGATGAATTGGATGTGATTACAGTTTGCTTCACATGAAGGTATTGAGATATTGATGGAAACGTTCCACAAGTTGTTTCGGAAGCTATCCTCCAGAAGCTAATGCTAATTAGCTAATAAGTTAATAATGTATTATTTATTACATTTGAATGTAAAATAACATACCCACTGTTTCTATTTCTGGACCGTACACAATAAAGGAGCATTATCATTCAGACACAAGAGGTCGCAGTGGGTCAAACCAAACGGTCAGTGTGAACTGTGGGGTGTTTGAACAAACCAGATGTTTTACTCAGACTGCACCTCTGGCCTTGATGAATGTTATTTATCAAACGGTGGCATGCCACACATCCTCTTAAAGCCATCAAGGATTCGACAGCGTGTGGTAAGACACGCTGACAAATCCTTATAATAACAGTAATACATTTAATTTCAAGGTCGCTTTACAATTCATTAAAGAATCTAGAGATAAAACATCTGCACAGCCAACAGCGTGATTAAGACATAAGGTGGGAGAAGCAGGTAGGAGGGGGGAAAGAACACTTGGTCCTGATTGGTGAATAGCTGGACACCTCTGCCCTTTAACAGGTAATCAATGCTCCACAAATCCAACAACGGTCCAATACAACTATCCTCCACATGTTTCCGTGACAACGCAGAAACAACATGCTCAAAGCACCACGGAAGATTATTTGAACTTCAGCTAATTAAGGCGATAAAATGCCAATAACATAGAAGAAGGTAACTAATAATGTCAGTGTGTGTGTGTGTGTGTATATGTGTGTGTGTGTGTGTGTGTATATGTATATATGTGTGTGTGTGTGTGTGTGTGTGTATATGTGTGTGTGTGTGTATATGTGTGTGTGTGTATATGTGTGTGTGTGTGTGTGTGTATATGTGTGTGTGTGTGTGTGTGTGTGTGTGTGTGTGTGTGTGTGTGTGTGTGTGTGTGTGTGTGTGTGTGTGTGTGTGTGTGTGTGTGTGTGTGTGTGTGTGTGTGTGTGAGAGCAGGCAGCCCAGCGGCCACAGGAACAGGCACGCTGGTGGTCCACCTGGAGGACTTCAACGACAACGCCCCCTACGTGTTCCCGGCGGTGGCGCGCGTGTGTGAGGACGCCCACGAGGTGGGGCTGGTGGGGGGGCGCGACCGGGACGTGTACCCCAACGCTGGACCCTTCAGGATAGAGCTGGGCCAGCAGCCCGGGCTCCAGGACACCTGGAAGGTCACCAGGGTCAACTGTAGGTCACCTTCTATGACCCTTAACCCCGCCTTCTGCCTTACCTTTTATAAGCTTACCTTACCTTAACTAAACCTACTTCACAACATTCTACCTTACATAACATGGCCTTAGCTTACCTTATCTTAACCTACTCTACATTGTGTGTG